>CAUYPK010046905.1:0-36750 GCA_963574355.1 Loris lydekkerianus
TACAAAAAAAAAAAAAAAAAAAAAGGAATACCATTCAATAATAAAAAAGCAACAATGGTTAATCAGTGTGATGAAAATGTGTCAAACTGTTTATAAAACCAGTGTATGGTGCCCCATGATCACATTAATGTACACAGCTATGATTTAATAATAAAAATAAAAAATACAACCTTAAAAAAAAAAAGGCAACAATGCTTGGAACATGAATAAATCTGAAGATAATTATGCAGCAGCAGAAGCCAGACTGAGGAGGCTTCTTACCTTCCATTTATATAAAACCCTAAGATCGCGCCAGAATTACTCAACAGTGACAGTAAGCAGACCGGTAACTGACGGGGATTAAGGGGGACGGAAGAAGATGGGATTAGAAGGAGTTCTGAGGAAGCTTTGGGGGAGATGGACATCTTACTATTAATACTGCAGTTGTGATGATGGATCATAGGTTTGCATATGCAAACTTTTCAATGGTACACTTTAAATATAGGTACATAAATTTAACTTCAACAACACTGTTCACAATGACAGGCTAGTTGGCTGGTCCAGGCGTAGAGGCGTTTACAACTAATAGATCACAACCAGTTACACATTTTTGTTCCTATCCACTTCGTGGCTTCACTTGACTAGCCTTAAAAAAAAATGGATTCTTAGAATAATAAGAATTTTTGATGAAAATTATCAATAAAAAGATATCATTTCAAGTTTCAAATTAGCTCATCCCTTCCCTTCCCTTGTCTGGCATCTGTTTGACAATTTAAGTCCATAAGCGTCATAATTTAATATTATAAAAAATATTTATGAATATATTATATATAATTTTAGAATAATATAATTATTATAAGTTTAAAATTTATCAAAATGCAATATTTAATTTATAATAATGAATTATACATATATATTATATGGATAATATAAATGCGTACATTATCACCCATATTGTTGCAACTCTGTAAAGCTTTTGCACTGCATTTAAAATACACTCCAAATGCATTACCGTGGCTTTCAAGTCTTCCCTCAAGTCTGTCTCTATAACATTGTAATACTCTAACAATAGCTCACCTTGTAGCAGTCCTAATGACACTCTTTTGTTCCACTAACATATTAAGCTCCATTGTCCCTCAGGGTCACTGCACTTGCTAAAGTTAAAAACTCCCTCCCAGAGGTCATCCTCTCAGCTTCAACCTCCTCAGGAAAGCCCTTTCCCCAATACAATCCAGATAGTCGGTTATACCCTCCAGCAATCACTCTCCAACATACCACCCTGCTTTACTCTCCTCATTTCACATATTCCTAATTTCCCGTTTATTGATGTTTTCACTGGCTATTGTCTGTCTTCTATCACTAGAATGTAAATACTGTAAGTCTGTAAACTTTGTTCCGTTAATCTCTGTAACCACAGAATGAAGAGTAAGTCTAGCACACAGGAAGGCATTCATTCAATAAATATGCACATTTTTTAATGAATGAAAGGTCAAGTAAAACGGGCTTTTTGAAAGGTGTAAATGGTGGCCTGCCAGGTTTATTGAAAGGGAAGTGTGCCTGGACTTTCTGGGCAGAGATGCCTTTTCTACAGGGCTGGAGGTGGGGGGCTTGGGCACATTCTACAGGTTGTCTCTCAGGGTCTTCCCACAGGAACTTCTAGGGTGCTACATCCCTTGTGTCTTTGTCTTAGGAGGAAAAAAGGAGGAGGAATTGGGGAAAAGGGTTTGTGAGGCTGCTTTAGGCCCCCAACACTTTTTTTTCCGCATGGTAAGCAGGACTGGTAGCCACCAGGTGAGCGGCTTTCTCCCGGCCATCCTGACAGCAGTAACCTGATGTGAACAGTTAGCTATGGAAATAGACTAATGTGAAGACTTCAGCGACTCCCACTTCCTTCCGGTGTCAACATATTTCAAGTAGAATAAGAATATGAATACATCAAATTTTCAAAGTTGTGGTATTTTTAACACATGAAATCTACTAATTTACTTCTATAGCATTACAGTTAATAATTAGCTAAAAATTGAAATTTTGTGGCAAAGCTTGTAAAACTTCCACTTTTAACTATAAACGTCCTTACCTAAACAACTAGATTTTGCCCCAAATATAATTTTTGTCAGGTCAGTGCTTGCGGAAGAAGTAAGAGAAACCCTCACGTAGTCAAATAAACCAGCAAATGAGCAAATACACACAGTAATCAGTGTCAGAAAACAAGAGGGAAAACTGAACCTGCCACATCCAGCTGCACCTGTGCCGGGGGCAGAATGAAATCTGACACTCTCAGATCTTACTTGAAACCCTAAAGGGACTAATTCCTTTAGGTCAGTAATTCCTCAAACGTCTCATGAGAAACAATGCAATATTCTTCAAACAAAAGCATCTTCAAAAGCCCCACAGATTAAAATTAATACCACATATGAACTCATAAATAAGGCTTAGAAACATACCAAAAGTAAGACCCCATGAATGACAGTTGATAGAAACAACAAAGTTGACTTATACCAGCAAGGAAGTTATATTCTAACAGGTGAACATTAGGGAAGTCAGGATTATGTAAATAGAGTTAGAATGATATAATAATGGAATGATTGTATGAAAGGTCATGCGATCAGGGTCAGGTGTGCAGCAGAATGGGAGAGGACAGGAGCCTCTAAAGCCAACACACCATACTGGGGATTCCATGAGACAGCTTGGCAGGAACATCAAAGGACTTCAGGAAAGGTCTGCAAGGGCCCCGCTGCAGTCAGAAAGGACATCAGGGAGTCCACAAGGGCCTGGATGGGGCCTGCGAGGGTTTGGGAAGCCAGTGGGCTCACTGAGCAGGAAGATCAGTTCTTATGGGTATGAGAGTTGAGGATTCAGCTTGGCTCCTCTCAGCTCCTGGAGAATCACAGGTCAATTTATCTGCCATGCAGGAAACAAAGGATTAAGCGGGTGGCATCCAGCTCCAAAGTCCATGCTCCCACTTCCTTTGTTTCCTGTAATCCTGTTTGTGCTTGATAAGTATCTTAAAAAGTAAAAGTAACAAAAATAGCTAAAGGTTATTGGATGGGTAATCCGGAATTAGGGCAGGAGAAACTGCAGAGAAGATGCTTGGATGTATGTTGTTGTTGGAAACACCCATTAATAATCAAGATAAATAATAAAATCCGAGTGCATCCAGAGTTCTCTGCCTTCACTGTCTCTCGCAGGACGGGCGCTGACCTCCCGCCACTCTGTAATGCTACTCTGCTTCCATTGTCTGTCTGTATTTTCCTCATTCCCTTCTCATGGCTGAGCACTGGGGACACTCACCGGTTGCGGGAGGACTGGCTCCTACCCGAATATATATTAGAATTCACAGCTAGACACATGCAGGTAACTATGTACAATGTGTTTATATCTTATGCATGGCATTAAATAAAAAGAAATAGCAGCACGTTATTATCAGAAATCACCAGGAAGAGTAGAAACAAATCAAATTTGTTGTAAACCAGAGGAATAAAATATAATTGTTCAACGTAGAAATGTAGAAATGGCTAAGCACTAATTTAGACTCAACTCAATTCAGGATAAAAGAAGTAGACAGAAAATGCTAAAGAAATGACCCACAGTTCAGCAAAGAAAGCAAACATGAGGAAGAATTTAAAGAGTTTCAGGTATTTGCAGGGTTAAAAGCAAAAGTCTGTCATTCACTCAAGTGGAGTCATGGGAAAAAAATGAAGAAAGGGTAATATTTAAAAGTTAATCAGATTTGAATTTTCCTTAACTGATGAAAAGAAACAAATGTATACATAATTTTATACATAGAAATAAACTATAAAATATGTATATATTCATATGAATAACATATATAAATATGCATTATATATAAATACATAATATATAAAATATATATGTATATAAAGCATAATAGGTTTTAAATAAGATAAAAAATAAATATAAGTCTAGAGACAAAATAGGAAACTAGAGAATCCCCCCCAAAATATAAGAAGCAGAAAGAAAGAGAATATTTACACGCTACCGAAGGCAAAGATAGATCTATAGTAGTTCAATAACTGGGCCACACATTTCTCAGTGACAACTGTGAAAGCTGGAAACAGCAGCCATGAACTGGGCTGACAGCATGGGACAGAGTGAAATTCTTACTCTGTCTCAGACAACAACAACAAAAAGTACAAACTTACACTGTGAAACTACAAAACGTAGTTGAAAGAAATTAAGGAGGATTTAAATAAATAAAAATACATCTGCATTCATGAATTGAAACTCTTTACATTGTTAAAACGAGAATACTCCCCAAATCAGAAGAGCAAATATGGCATTTCACAAATGGAGTATCCAGAATAGGCAAATTTATACAGACAGAAAGTAGATTAGTGATTAAGTGTCCAGGCTCAGGCCTGGGTAGGGGTGGGGAGTATAGAACACCTGCTGATGGAACTGGGGTTACTTTTGTGGTGATAAAATCTTATAAAATTGATTTTGGTGATGGTTGCACCAGTCTGTACACTACTGAACTGTATATTTTAAATGAAAAAAATATATGGCATATCAATTTTTTTTATAGTTTATTTAATGTATATATGAAACAGGTAACAGTTCCACATTTAAATAGTTGTATGCACACTACTTTATAAGTATTTATGTCCTACCTAATAATCTTTTTTTTCTTTTTGCAGTTTTGGCAGGGACCAGGCTTGAACCCACCACCCCCGGTATATGGGGCTGGCACCCTACTCCTTGAACCACAGGGCACCACCCTATGTCCTAATAATCTTATTAGCTGTTTGAAAAAAATAATACCCATAACTTTAAGGTAAAAGTAATATTTTTATTTCCTTCATAAATAACCACAATTACTTATTAATGGAAATTTTGCTCCTGTTGGGGACACACAACTTCTTAGAACTTGAAATCATATTAGACACAACCTCTCTCATTTATTTTCCATACTGTTATTTGTGTAGTATTTCCTTTTTATAAAACTTAAAAAGCCTAGTTTTGTAAAGACAGAGTATCATTAAATTAATGCAGCATGATCTAATGTTTAAATTTGAACTCCTTTGAGCTAATATTACATAGCTCACACAGTGCCCAGTAGTGTCCTACAGGTATCAGGTATCTCTGGGTTTTCCTTGAAAACTTAAAATCTCCTGTGGTGCTCCTCTCAGACTCTATGCGGTTTCCTCCATCACCAAACTGCTTGGAAACAGCTGCTCCAGGAGATGTACATGGTGAGTGCTAGAACACGGTCCCATAGGTGCTCCAGGAAACGCAAATGGGGAGTGCTGAACACGGGCTCACAGCTGCTCCAGGAGACGCACGTGGGGAGTGCTGGAACATGGGCTCACAAGTCTAATCTCGTAAATGCTAATTCTCCACTTAGCTCATGAGACCAAGGCACTCAGTACCTTCATCAAGATTATTTAGAGGTTGCAACATCATCTAAATTCAATGTATTATAACTTTGTCATATTTAAATTAAATCCAAAAGAAAAAACCAACCTGGGTTGACAAAATGAAGAAAGAGCACTTAAATTGGGAAGGGAAAATGATTTCAGAAAAAAGCTAAGTTTGGAGCCTCTTTGCCACTTTCCCTAACAATGGCGGCCCCCATGAACTGTGGTGAATGCATCCTGCTTTGTAAACTTTCTTTTTCTAAGAAAGAAGCCTATCTTTCTCTTTCTCAATAAGCTTTGCCTTACTTAAAAAAGTAAGTTTTAGTAAAGAATTGGGTAAATTATCACTATTTCCTTTCTAGGAACCATTTATTTAGTCAATTACCTGTTCACACAAAAACACAAGTCTATAGGTGACAAGCACAATTATATTTCATATATTTCCCAAATGGCTTTGAAAATTTATATAATTTTGGATTTCAAGTAAGCATCTCAAATTTAAATCACATTGTAGTGACAGAAAAATTAGAGTTCCAAATTCATTTCAAACACAACTCAAAAGAAAATGTTGAATTCTGTGGCTGTTACTCTGTCATTGGGGTTTCTAAAATAAAATGAAGAAACACATATTTTCAGTGGGGTACTGTGCCCTGCTTGCTAAGAAGACTGTAAGTGGCTCTGGTGATAGGGAATCAAATCTCCACTGGCTGTGGCTGAACTGTCCTGAGGTAAATTTCATATTCTATGAAACAAGGACACAGTGTCTTTCTCACATGGTGGTTATAGAATCAAAGTTAAAAAAAAAAAAAAAATCCTAAAATACTTAGTATAATTCCTGGCATAAACTAAGAACTCATTAATCGTGTTTGAACCACTACGGACAGACCCTCTTTTATTGCACTTTGCAGACATTAGGTTTTTACACTTGGAAGATGTGTGTCACCCTGAATCAAGCAACCCCCTGCGGCCATTTTTCTAGTAGCCTACGCTCACTTCAAGTTTGTGTGTCTCATTTTGGTAATCCTTAACATATTCAAACCTTTTCAGTGATATATCTGTTCTGGTGATCTGCGATCAATGACCTTTGATGTTAATAGTTTGGGGAAACATACACGGTGCCCACCCAGGACAGCACATGTGTTTTCCAGCAGCTACACCAACTGGCTGTCCCCCCACCAACTGGCTGTCCCCCCACCAACTGGCTGTCCCCCACCAACTGGCTGTCCCCCCACCAACTGGCTGTCCCCCCACCAACTGGCTGTCCCCCACCAACTGGCTGTCCCCCAATTCACCCCCTCTCCTCATTCCTCTCTATTCCCTTAGACACAATGATATTGAAATTAAGCCAATTAATAACCCTACAATTATGTCTAATGGTTCCAATGCAGGAAGAAAGCTAGAAATGGTTAAGTTTAGTGAGAAAGTTATTTGAAAAGCTGTGTCTTTTGCACCAGTTAGCCAGATCACGAATAAAAGTAAAAGTTACTGAAGGCAATTAACAGTACTACTGCAGCAAACACACTGGTGACAAGAAGGTGAAACAGGCTTATTGTTGATAATGGAGAAAGTTTTAGTTCTCTGGATGAAAGAACAAACCAGCCACAATGTACCCCTTAGCCAAACTTTAACCTCAAGCTAGCCCTAACTCTCCTCAAGTCTATGAGGGCCGAGACAGGTGAAAAACGTGCAGAAGAGAACTTTGAAAGTAGGAGAGGCTGATGTATGAGCTTTACGGAAAGAAGCTGTTTCCACAAGCTAGAAGTGTGCAAGGTGAAGCTGCCAGGGCTGCTGTAGAAGCTGCAGTGATTTACTCAGATCCAGTTAAGATCATTGAAGGCGGCTATACTAAACAATGGATTTCCAAGGTAGACATGATAGCCTGGTGTTAGAGCAGCTGCCGTCCATGCCGTCCACAGCTAGAAAGAAGTCAACACCTCCTTTCAAAGCTTCTGAGGAGGGTGGCGCCTGTGGCTCAAAGGAATAGGGTGCTGGCCCCCTATGCTGGAGGTGGAGGGTTCAAACCCAGCCCTTACCAAAAACTACAAAAAAAAATCTTCTGAGGATAGGCTAACTCTCTTTCTAGACTAATAATGCCTCTGATGACTTCCCCATCCTATGTTGGACCTCAACCAATATAATGATTTTCCTGTTCTGCTCCCATGTCCGAAGACATCTGACACATTTATTTTATTGTTGTTGTTGTGTTTGTTTGTGTGCCTTTCATTCCATGGCAATGCTGAGGACATTCTTTTTCGTTTGTTTGAGACAAAGTCTCATTTTGTCGCCCTCAGTAGAGTGCCCTGGTGTCATAGCTCACAGAAATCTCAAACTCTTGGGCTCAAGCAATCTTTTTGCCTCCACCTCCCAAGCAGCTGAGACTATAGGTGCCAGCCACAACACCCAACTATTTTTAGGGATGGGGTCTTTCTCTCTCTCAGGCTGGTGTTGAACTCCTGAGCTCAGGCAATGACCTGCCTCGGCCTCCCAGAGTGCTGGGAATTGCTAAGTACATTATTCGGCTTCAAGCACAGTTGATCACTGGTTAAAGGAAGAAATGGCCTGTTCGGTTTGAAAAACTGACAGTTATTTTAGAATATACAAAGTGTATGGGGAGAGTGGACAGAGCTGATAAGTACTGTGGATGTTACAGATTTAATGGAGGTCCTACAACTGGTGGAAAAATTATTCTTCTGGCTGATAGAACTTGCAGTTGTGAATAGCTCCATCCTTCACTCATTAGATAAGAAGGAGTGTGAATAGAAAGTGCAGACACAACCTTCTTATAAGAGAAACCTCATCACTCAGCTCATGATCAAGGTGAGGAACAGAACTTCAACAAAGAGGGGAGACCATCATCTCTGACCCCAGGATAGGCTACGTGGAAGATGTGTTTTATGATGAAAAATGAAAAAAAAAATCAACAGAAGATCGCAAGGTTTGCAACAGAAGAAGTGAGAAAGGCTGCAGGAGAGAAACCATTACCTACTGTGAGACATACAAGAGGAAGTCTGGACTCCATCCTGATGCTTCCGGAAGTATCACACTCAAAGCGATCATAAACACAGCAGCCAAAAACACTTTGATTGTTTTATGTAACATCAAATAGAAAATAATCAGGTGAGTTCATGTTTATGTTTTTCTCTTTTAAAACTGTAGGATAATAAAATAAAATAATCCACCAACCTCTTCTTGCCCAAAATAAGTAGGGAGTATGCGGATGGCAGAAACATTGAATTGGAAAGGGTTTTAAGGTAAAGCCAATGCTCATTTACTATTTCAAAAATCCGAGGGGCCTTCAGAATTGAGATGGAATCTAACCCTAGTGAAGATACTCAGAAAATTGTTGAGAGGAGCTAAAGTAAAGGCAGGATTTGAGAGGATGGACTCCATTCCTGAAGGAAGTCTATTGTGGGTAAAAGTCTAGAAAACCACATGCTACACAGAAATCTTCAGAGAAAAGCAGCATCTTCATCAAGGCAGCAAACTTATTTTATTTTTGTCTTATTTTCAGAAATTACTATGGTCTCTACCTTCAGTGACCACCGCCCTGATTAGGATAAGACCCACCACCAGCAAAAAGGTTATGACTCAGTGAAGATGATTGCCAGTATCTTTTAACAATAAAGTAACTTTTAATTAAGTTATAGACCTTGTTTCCCCAGACACAATGCTATCACACGCTTAAGAGGCATAAGGTCACAGTGTAGTTAAACATAACTTCTATATGCACTGGGAATCCAAAATATTTATGTGGGTTGCTCAATTATGATATTTGATTTATTGTAGTGATTTCAAACCAAACCCACAATATCTCTGAAGTATGCCTGTCATTGTTATTTTTTATACCATTATTACATTCTTTAAATTATTTTAGTACCCAAATCCTAAACTAAGAATGCCTATTCTTAAATGAAAAGTCACACAAGCAAAGTCAATTTCAACTATCCATGTTAATGAATGAGAACCAGGGGTAACCCCAAAGCCGCCCTTCCACTTACAGTTTTCAAGCCCCCCTTCCACACACCCTTGGGAACCTTGGTCTGGAGCAGAGCCTGGGATTCTGCACTTCTAACAAGCTCCCTGGTGAAGTCCCTACTACTGATTCACATATTACTCAGGAAAGGCAGTGGGTATACAGGCTCATCAATTCAGGTATAGGTTTTTATTTTAGGAAATTATTTTAAATAAAATTGAACATTTACATTAATAGTTCTACTTTAAAAATCTATTCCATATCCAAAATGGCAGGAGTGGATTGCTCCTATTCTTTCCCCTTATTAGGGAACATACAAAATTAAATAAAAGGCTCATGGGCATCATTCAAGTCTTGGTCACTTGCATTTCATAAAAATGTCATTTCCATTAAAATCGCATTACAGAAAAGAAGTATTTTGCTGGGGGTATTTTTTAGCAGATTAGCCTTCCTAATTACAGGCTTACGCTAACTTAGTTTGTGCTCCCTGAGCGCACACTGACTGATAGTAAGTAGGAAGAAGACTCGCGACTTTCTGTGTAATGGGAGGAAACCACCTCCAGTTGAAGATGCGCTTCACTGAATCCACAACAGCACTGCACACAGGCAGGTCCGTGGGAACCAACGATATCATAACTCTTAAATTTTTGATGAATTTCTAGACAGAAAATATCTTACAAATTAAGTACATAAAAGGAAAATATGGCTATTATTTCAAAAATCATACTTTGGGAAATAAAATACAGTATGTGATCACCTTATTTTAATTATAAATAAGGGATTATTGCTTTTGGCTTTACTCACAATTTTCTAGAAGATTAAGACAAATGATGAATTGATCTGTCTAAATAATTTAATTAAATCACATCTTTATTTACCAGTCATTTTTGGATGCACTGTGCCTCAAAGTTCTGTCAAGACTTCTAATAGCATATATTAAATATTTACAAGGATGATAAAGCATTTTGATTCAGTTATCTAAATGAATTCTTTGAAGGTGAAGGTTGGACACAAGATCTTTTTTTTTTTTTTTTTTTAAGATCAAGGATCTATACTAATATTTTATGCATGAAAAAGTACAGTAGTAGTTGATGACCAAGAAATATTGATTAGTTCGTGTGAGAAGCATCAATAATGAATAGCATTCCTCTTACTCTGACTGTAAAACATCCTTTCCTAACATTTAAGTTCTCCTAAACTGCATTTTCTTGGATTTCCAAATACAAAAGGTAAAATCCAATCCAATCCAACACCCTTTAACGGAATAGTTACTATATGCAAAGCGCTGGATGACTCCAGGCCTTGGAGAGAGGCCTGGATGAG
Organism: Loris lydekkerianus; assembly: GCA_963574355.1. Classification (NCBI taxonomy): domain Eukaryota; kingdom Metazoa; phylum Chordata; class Mammalia; order Primates; family Lorisidae; genus Loris; species Loris lydekkerianus. Next base: position 10,654 of record CAUYPK010046905.1, read on the forward strand.
ATGCAGCACCGCTCCCCTCACCAGGCGCCCACATTCAAGGAGTTCATGAGAAATTAGAACAAGGCCCCTCAACTGCAATTAAGCAGAAATCAGCTGGAGATCTCGGTGGGGGTATGACCTGGGATTCTGCATTTCTAAGGGGCTTCTGGGTGAGTTCCTTCCTGCTGACTCAGGAGACTACTCTGGAACCAAGGGATTCAGAGAGGGAATGCCGGGAATGCTGGAAATGCCGGGAATGCCATGATTGATAAGTGTAAGGACATCCCTGAGGAGCAGAAGAGTCAGAGATTTTGCTCCAACTGGTGGAGAAGGTGGGAGTGGGGAATTTAAATTGTAGCTCATGGAACAATTGCTATTCTATTAACAGAGATAACAGAAAAATAGAAAAGAGAAATTCAGTCATCAGAAAAAGCATTAACAAAAATATCGAGGCAGAGGGAGCATAAGCAGCCTGGTTGGAGGAAACCAGCTCATAATTAACAAAAGATAAATTAAACATTATCCTTATTTTCATTATTCAGCTTAATAATCACACAAATCTATTATTGCTTTGCCACGTATAAATTGTTTCGTATCTGTTATTGTCAAGATGTTTCTGTAACTGCACTGTGACACAGACTTTTGTTTTTTTTTGTTGTTGTAATCTAATCCACAGATGAAGGTTCTGTAGACAACACGTTAACTGTCTTGACTGAGATCAAACTGCATGTCCATGCTGGATCTAAACTCCAAAATTAATTTTCCTGACACACAAACACTGACTCCTGTGACCATTATAGAGTAAATAAAAACATATTTTAACTTCTAAGAAAATAAAGAGCCCCTTATCATTTCTCTTTAAGAAGAGACTTTTCATAACAAGTTAATTCTTCTAGTCTCTCTAAAAACAATACCATAGTAATCGTGCACTCTGGGAGGCCAGGGAAGAAGAATCCCCTGGGCTTAGGAGTTGCAGACCAGCCTGAGCAAGAGTGAGACCCCATCCTTAAAAATAGCGGGGTGTTGTGGCCATAGCCTGTAGTCTCAGCTACTTGGGAGGCTGAGACAAGAGGATGGCTTGAGCGCAAGAGCTTTAGGTTGTTGTAAGCTGTGATGCCAGGCACTCTACCCAGGGTGACAAAGTGAGACTCTGTCTCCATTAAGTAAATAAATAAATAAATAATGAAAACAATCCCATTGCTATTTTAATTTAACTGCATAAATTTAAATACATATTGCAGTTTCTTATCGGGAATGATAATAATGGTCAATAGAAAGATATCACTTTCCATATATCAGGTACTGTTAAAAGAATCTTATGTATATCAACTCATTTAATGTTCATAAGAGCGGTCTGAGGCAGATTCAGCTACTCTTTACAGTGTCTCTCATATCTGTTGGAGCATATGTGACTGATAGAATGATTATTACATTTTCTATATTAATTTTAATGTTCATGACATAATAATTCTAATAATGAGAAAAATAACTAAAATTTACTATCAGCTTACTTTTGTATCAGGTGTAATTGCTTTAAATTATTACTCGCTTTATCTTCATAATCACCCTTTGAGCTGGAGACGACTGTCAGGCTTGTTTTACAGATGAAAAACCCAGAGTACAAAGAAGCTAAATGTCTTATCCAAGACCAGAGAGTTTATAAATGATGGAGTCAGGACTCCGTAGCAGAAGCTGGCTCATACCAGCTTACAAAAGCCAAGAGTTACATTTTCAGAAATTCTTCAAACCAGTTAGGTCTTTTATTAAAACTCTATAAACATATAACATTATATTCACACACACTAAATTAAAGAAATATTAGAAACCAAGGTCACACACTCAAATCTCATCACTCCTAATTACAGGGCTGTACGTTCTCTACACCTGCCCCCACCAGAAAACCAGCAGTCAAACTTACGGGCACTCCTGGGAACAGCCGCCTACCGCGCTGCTGACAAGGGCCGCCTACTTCTGTCAGTTGCCACCAGTAGACCCTCTGTTGTTTTGTAGCACATCACCTATAAATCCAAAAGGGTGAAACATAAATTACAATAAACAGGTATTTGCTATGCTGATGTGATGAGTGCTATAGAGAAAAACGTAAGTCAGAGAGACCCAGTGGGTCAGGTAGGGGTGTGAGTCACTTTCTAATGCATGTGGTTAAGGGGAGCAGGTGAGAAAACAGTTCATCAAGATGTAAGGTCAGTGCCTTGCAGGCAGAGAATTAGCAATTACTAAAGGCTCTGAGAAATGATGGTGCTGGTGAGCTTTAGGCCGGGCCACATCTACTCTACAAGTGCCTGTCATATGCCCAGCTGTAGATTTTAGAACACAATTAAAAAAAAAAAAAAAAAAAAAAAAAAAAATCATTCTTCCAGAAACTGTCATATTACTCCCAAAAAGTATTAAAAACAGGAACTACTAAATAACTTAATTATAGTTTACTTAAATAAGTATAAAAAATAATCTAGGCAAGGACGTTTGAAAAAACTGAAAAGTCTGAATGTTTTAAACAAATTCAATTTATTCATTATTAATACATGCTGCTGCTCAACCTACCTTATAAAATTTAAATTCAATTTTATAAAAAGATTAAGACACCTGTGGGCATAACATTAATGAATAAATGAACTAAACTTATAAATGACACATTTTGAGAGGGTTTATGCCTACTCATTCTTTTAATAATTCTGAATATACATTCAGTTGTATTTAAACAGTTAATCTATAATTTCTATTGATCAAGTAAAGAATATATGTATTCGTCACTCCACATGAAACTCCAAAAATTTTAAAAGTGGGCGGCTCCTGTGGCTCAAAGGAGTAGGGCACCGGCCCCATATGCTGGAGGGAGGTGGTAGGTTCAAACCCAGCCCTGGCCAAAAAAAAAAAAAAAAAAAGAAAAGAAAAAATTTTTAAAGCATGAAGTACATGGTTTGTATAATTATGTATATTTTTAATGTCATTTTAATTTCAAAATTTTAATAGTAGAGAGAAAAATGTGAATCTAATATATCCAAAGAAGTAAGAAGGGTATATGGTTTTAACCTGAAAAATGCCAGCTAAAACATCAAACCTTCTAAGTATCTACACATGAGGGGATAAAAAAAAAAAATGAAGTCTATTATTCTCTAAACATAATACATTGAAACTAATAAAGATTAAATTTAAATAAAATTAATCTAAATGTTTCTTTTAAAACTTTTCCTAATATAATCTTAAAAACCTAAGCTATTTTAAACAGCCCAAGTGGTGTACTCTCTACAGCTGTGAAAAGTGTGGGTTCTCATTTTCACTTTAAATTGCATGCATTGTGTGAATATTGGTCTTTAATATCAAAGCAAGATTAAAAATTGTCAAGTTAAACTACCATTTTCTTTTGTAGAAGTTATTTATATCCTTCTCATTCTTCTCTTTTATATTACCAAGGCAAGGTTCAGGAAATTCCACTTAGTTTATATATTACGTGTGTATTATGTGTATATTACATATGTATGTATAAACATACAGACATAGGTACGTAACATAAACTAAAGCTTCTATAGTATTTGGTACTTTTTAGTTTTTAAATTAGTTTTATTTCTTTCTTAGGGTATCCTGATATTTATAATAGTTCTGAAATAAATCATACTAAAACTAGAAAAAAATAATATGGTTATTATAATAGGTTCAATTTTGGCATTCTTAGCCCTAATGTAATTTCTATTTGTCTTGAATTTTTTAAACTTAAGTGGTCATTAGGCTTATTACTGAGTCTAGCACCAGCTACATATACGAGAACAAATTGAATACACTATGAAATAAGTGAAAGTTAGTAGTTTTTAATGTTTATTTTTGTAAAGATTGAAGACAGAATTTAAAAATAGAAAAAAAGGAAACAAACAATGCGACTAAGACTTATAAATATCATGGGTGTACTCATTAAATCAGCTTTAATGTCACCATACGTGCTTCTTATCCTCCTAGCCGTGCTTTCCCCTGCACATTCTAAGACGCAATGCAGTGAATACATTTTTAAACTTTGGACCATACAGCATTATTATGTATTGAGATTATTCTAATTTTTACCCAGAACAAAATCAATTAGCTGATGCTGGAAGAATTACATGGCCTACAAATCTCAAACAGGAGTAGGCCCAATTATCAAGATAATAATTGTCTTCAGTTTTAGAAGTGGAATGTCCTATGGATGGGCTACATCTAGTAATAAAAAGAAGACCAGGGGAAACTAGTTTTGAGGGATCATTGCATGAGAGATGAATGTATTCTGAAGCTCCAACCCCTGCTAAGTCCTACTCCTAATTAGCATGGAATTCTTGTGGTCAGTAACAGAAGAGCTTATTTAAATGCTAGTTGGTGAGGTGTCCAGCATTTCTTCATGGCCTGTGAAAATTAATTATGGGCACTATTTAAAATTTAAATTAGTCATTAATTTAAAAATGAGAGAAATTAATTTAATATTCTGTTATGATACCCAAAGTATAATCATATTGCTGATATCATGGAGAGGGAGTTAAATTTTAATATAAAAAATGAAGTTTGGGTTCATCATTAATTGTCTAGCTAAAATTATCATATTTCTAAGAGAGAAAAAGGAATGACTTTAAAGGCTATTTAAATTGATGCCTTATGAAATAATTATTTCCTTAATCATTAGCATAATTAAAAATGTTTGTTTTAAAATGTTGATATAGAGCAGTGTGAGTGAATGTGCGTGTGTGTTCACGCACACCATGTAAACACACAAACCCAGATAACTGATTGTGGGTGATGTTATTGACAAAGGGAATTCGACAGCCATTTAGACCTTTGTTGCAGGTATTGTTGTCCTTGAGTTATGCCTTTAATTTTCAGCAACATGGTCTGGCCCCTGCTTATTTTCTCCTCTCTCCTTGCCTCTTAATCTCTCATGATGAGTTTACTCACCATCCCTTGGTGCCTCGGGTCCTCTACTTCCTCCCTCCTTTCCTCACAACATTTGAACATTTTGTTCCCTACGTCTGGAATAAACCCTCCTGCTCCCACTTGTTACGTCCTACCATCTCTCTTGCGTCTCCATTAAAAATCCACATCCTCGAAAGTCGGCAAGTGGGTCCTATGTCTGTTTTCACCTCACAAGTGTAATTACAGCACCTAGTCTTGGCATTTAAAATATATTTCTTCAATCAAAGAATGACCTTTTTATAGTTTATCACATCTTTTCTTTTGATCACATCATTTTCTAAGCATATCACTATGTAATTTTAAGTCTTTAGAGAAACAAATTTGAACATGGCACAAAATATCCAAAAGCAAAGATTTTAATTTTAGTGTGGACTTCCAAAATTAAAATAAAGAAAATGAGATAAACTATAAAAATGATACTATTTTCATAAAGTGGTTGCAAAGCATATAAATTATAACATTGAAATCCTTTTTTTTTTGAGACAGAGTCACCCTCAACAGAGTGCCGTGGCATCATAGCATCATAGCTCACAGCAACCTCAAACTCCAGGGCTTAAGCGATTCTCTTGTCTCTACTCTCTTGCAAGTAGCTGGGACTACTACGGGCACCCACCACAATGCCTGACTATTTTTTTTTTTTTTTTGCAGTTATCATTGCTGTTTAGCAGGCCCACCCACCAGCCCTGGTTATATGTGGCTGGCACCCTATTCACTGAGCTACACTCACTGAGCCCAACATTGTAATTCTTAAGGCAAAAATCTAGAACTCCTTTAGAGAATCTTGGTTTTCAAACAACTAGAAAAACAAAATAAAACAATAGAAAACAAAAATACACTCAAGGAAATGCAATTCTAAATGGGAGTGAGCTCCATGTGGTAAGAGGCACCTGGCCATGCTTGGGGAATGACCCAGAGAAAGCACAGGGCAAAAGTGGGAGCCAGCACAGAGCCATCCATGTCCATCACTTTGCCTTGCATTTGGAAACCCGAATTATAAAGTGCTCTTAAATGTGAAAATTAACCTTAATATGAAATATTTATTGCTGATGATATAATCAAAAGTGCATTTAAATCTACTGAGAGAAAACAAAACTTTGAGAAACTGTAAAATAATTTCTAAGAAGTGTTTTTAAATAATTACTTTTTTTTTTTTTTTGCAAAATACGTAGTTATTGTCTTAAGTTTTCAGTGTGCATCAAGAACAAAACATTTTGAAACGAAAAATAACACTCTCAATTGATGAAGTCTGACAATACGTCTGTGGCCAATGACTGTGCCCTAAAGATTGGGTTCATTCAATTTTCAGATTCTTCAAAGAGAAGAATCATGATTACAAGCACAGAGTTCAACAAACCATTTAGAGCAATCAGGAGTTATTAAGAGATTGTATCTTTTCCCTAAAAAAATTTCTAGTATAGCAGGAATATAATATATTTTAGATAACTAACAATTCATACTTTTCCCTACTTCATCACAGATGCTATTCTATAGTGTTAAAACACCCTCCTCCAGATAGTCATGTCACATAACACCATTTCATTCAGATTTCTACAAACGTTTCCTTTCATCAGCGAGACCTTCTCTTAGTAATTCATTATAAATATTCATTTATCCCTTCAATTTTCTCTCACCTCACCTTGATTTATTTTTCATAGCATTAACCAAAGATTTGACAGTTTATTAGCTAAATTTCTATCCCCTCCTATATCTGCTTCTCCCCTATATGAGGGAGAATTCTGTATAAAAGAAGTCTAGGGGAGTCAATTTAGACAAGGGCCATGGTCAACACTTCTCTGAGTCCTTCCTTCTGTTTTGTTCCCTTAGCCCTTGGTCTAAGAAGGTTGTTCACTTGCTAGAGAAGAGTAGCACTGTCCAACAGAAACATGTCTAACTCACTCACGAGCCGCAAATGTGAATCACATAATATGTCATTTAATGTTGGGGTCACCCAATGAAAAATACAAAGTATCTTTGGTATGTTTATAAACATTGAATATTAAAAGGGATTAAAATCTATTATGCATCAGCATATTTGCAAAATTATCAAATAGAAATTCTAGAAATAAAGATATAATAATTTACTTTTAAACTCCACAAGATTCATGTTTAGACAAAGTTGAACAGGAGCTAGTGAACTGAAAAATATACATGCATCTATGAAGAGACTGTCCAAATGGTAGCCTTCATATACACCAACAATAGTCAAGCTGAAAAACAGTTAAGGACTCTATTCCATTCACAATAGTGTCAAAGAAGATGAAATATTTGGGAGTTATCTAACAAAGGACATGAAAGATCTCTATAAAGAGAACTATGAAACTTTAAGAAAAGAAACAGCGGAAGATGTGAACAAATGGAAAAACATACCATGCTCATGGCTGGGAAGAATTAACATTGTTAAAATGTCTATTCTACCCAAAGCAATATATAGTTTTAATGCAATTCCTATTAAAGCTCCATGGTGATATTTTAAAGATCTTTAAAAAATAACACTTTGTTTTACATGAAATCAGAAAAAACCTCAAATAGCCATAACATTACTCAGAAATAAAAACAAAGCAGGAGGAATCATGCTACCAGACCTGAGACTATACTACAAATTGATATTGATCAAAACAGCATGGTACTCGCACAGAGAAGTAGATGTCTGGAACAGAGTACAGAATCAAGAGATGAATCCAGCTACTTACCATTATTTGATCTTTGATAAGTCAATTAAAAACATTCAGTGGGAAAAGATTCCCTATTTAACAAATGGTGCTGGGTGAACTGGCTGGCGATGTGTAAAAAGACTGAAACTAGACCCACACCTTTTACCATTAACTAAGATAGATTCTCACTGGATAAAAGATTTAAACTTAAGTCATGAAACTATAAAAATACTTGAAGAAAGTGCAGAAAAAACTCTTGAAGGAATTGGCCTGGGTGAATATTTTATGAGGAGGATTCCCCGGGCAATTGAAGCAGTATCAAAAATATACTACTGGGACCTGATCAAACTAAAAAGCTCTGCACAGCCAAGAACATAGTAAGTAAAGCAAGCAAACAGCCCTCAGAATGGGAGAAAATATTTGCAGGTTATACCTCAGATAAAGGTTTAATATTATAGTATATGCGATAGAAAAAGGGACAAGTCCAACAACTATAATTCACTTGTCATAAATGCTACTGTATCTCTCCCTTTTTCTAGAAAAAAAGTGATTTTCAAAGATTATATACTGTTGTTACCAGAATTTCTTCCTCAGTAGGTCCTTGGTCTTGAGGATTCAAAGAATGAACCCACGGATCACAAATCAGTGGTAAGACAGGATTTTATTAGACATAAAGGAATACAGAAGGAATAAAAAGCACCAGAGGCTTTGGCAAAGAGGAAGACCCAAGTCAGAAAAATCTCTTGGGTCCTTTGTCTAGGGGTATATATTTTCTGGAGAATTACATTTTGGCTAGGACAAATCCTAGCCAAAGTAGCTGGAAAAATATCCTTTCAAAGTTGAAGACAGTCCCTCCTCTGAGGCAAGGTTATTAGGTCTTTGTAGTTTTGTCTCAGGGAAGGAATTAGGGTATGTGCTCCCTACTTAAGGTGGAACTACCCAAAATGTTTCAGCCTGCTTTGTTCATGACCTTGCTAGAGCCCAGAGGGTGTGACCTAGAAAAGGCAGCCCATTTGTGCCTGAAAATGGGGGTCTGATTTCTGAGCTCATCTGGACCTAGATAATGAGGAATCCCTGTCCATCCCTGAGTGGGAGAATCCTGTATCACTATCAAGGAAAAAAATTCAAAACTTATGCATACATTTACTTTCTTTAAAAAATGATTAAGATAATTACTATTGTTGCAGGAAGACAAGGTCCAATGGAGAGAAAGAACACCCAAACACCGTATTTAAGAGGAAAAAGTTTTTTATTCCAGCTGGTGGAGCTTACAGCACAGAATAATTCAAAATGGCCACTTCCCCACTAGCTTGGTCTTTCTCCTTTTATTTCTAGTCAAAAAGTTCCAACCCACAGGTATCTTTCTCACTAGTCAGTTTGAATCAAGTGGGAGAAGCTGTTCCATCCCACACAGAACTACAGGATTTCACAGAAGTGGAAATTTCTAGGCTCCAGGAAGTTAAGTCTATGAATTCCTAAGAGTTGAGTCACCATGGAGAGAATCCTGCAGGTGTATCCTTGGGGTCTCCTTGAGAAGACCTCTGTTCTCCAAGACCTTACACTTCCTGGGTGGTATCCTCTCTCACTATATTTTTCAGATTATGAAAATGACTTTTTGGAACTTTCTGATACCAGCATGACTCAAATTCCACACTTATATTAGGAGGGTTAATGCCTCAACTTATTCAAAGTCAATAATCAAGGAATAAAAAAAGAAGAAACAAATGGCATTTACAATTTATTTTATTAGAAATTGAATAATTTACATTTGATCCACAAAAAGGAATCTACACAAATTTAAAAGACAAATGAAAGGCTACAAAAAATTGCAATGGGTGGGACTCAAAACATGGGGACATAGAATTGTTCAGAATGTTTTGCTGAACATTCGTAATTCAGCAAAAAAAGAAAATCCTCAAGGAGAAATGGGCAAAAGGTATAAAAAGACAATTTAAAGTAACACGAAAACACGAATGTTAAAAGGGGGCACAAAGTTCTTTTTTTTTTTTTTTTTAAGAGACAGAGTCTCTTTGTCACCCTCAGTAGAGTGCTGTGACATCACAGCTCACAGCAACCTTCAGCTCTTGGGCTTAGGTGATTCTCTTGCCTCAGTCTCCTGAGTAGCTGGGATTACAGGTGCCCACCACAAGGCTCGGCTATTTTCTTTGTTGCAGTTTGGCCAGGACCACGTTTGAACCCACCATCCTTGGTATATGGGGCCGGCACCCTAGTCACTGAGCCACAGGTGCCACCAGGGCACAAAGTTTTGTTACAAGAATTTCTTCCTCAGTAGGTCCTTGGTCTCAGGGTCAAAGAATGAGCCTGGATCACAGATCAGTGGTAAGACAGGATTTTTATTAGACAGAAGGGAATGCAGAAGGAATAAAAAGTACTAGAGTTTATGGCATAGGGGAAGACCTAAGCTGCAAGTCTCTCACATGGGCCCTTTGTCTAGAGGTATATATTACATTGTTTGGCCAGGACTTGATAGGTGGAAAAACATCTTTGCAAAGTTAATGAGTGCATTAACAAATGAATAAAATGCAGTCCTTCCTCGCTAGGGCAAGGTAATTTCAGGGAAGGGATTAGGGTATGTGCTTCCTACTCAAGGTGGAACTACCCAAAACATTTCAGGCTGCTTTGTTCATGACCTTGCTAGAGCCCAGAGGGTATGACCTAGAAAAGGCCCCCTATTTATGCCTGCATATGAGGGTCTGATTTCTGAGCTCACCTAGGCCTAGAGAAGGGGAGAATCTCTGTTCAGCCCTGAGGAGGGCGGGGAGGGAATCCTGTATCAGTTTCATTTAGAAGGAAAAAAAGTTCTAGAGATCTATTACATAACATGGTGACTAAAGTTAATAATGTTGTATATTTTGAAAATTACTAAGAAAGTAGTCTTTAATTGTTCTCATCATCAAAAATGATAAGTTACATGAGTTGATGGATATGTTAACCTAGTTTATTCATTCTACAATGTACTTATAGAACAAGACATCACTTTGTAGACCATAAATATATACAATGACAAAATTAAAACTAAAGAAGAATAAAGCCAAATGAAACACATTCACATAGAAACATAATATTAAAAGGTATGAGTTCTTAATAGTAAATAGGCAAATGCAAGTAAGGTATTAGTAGGATACTTTTCTATTCCTATTAAAAATGGCTTGCACTATCAAATGTTGATGAAGACATGAAAATAGTAACTTTCATGTACTGTCTCAATATAAATTGGTGCAGCCTTAATGGAAAGCAATTTGTGAATATCTAATGTAATTGAGGATACTGACAACAAACAATCCAGCAGTTATACCCCAACTACCAGAGACATGAATGGGTCCAACCTATGTGTCCACACAGATTTTTCTGATATCTGAATGTAACTATCAGACAAATAAACTGAGACCAGAAGAATTATAATAATTAAATATGGTTTTTAAGTTGCTAAGGTTTGGAATAATGTATTTCATATAAAATGGCTAGCTGGCTCTTTTTCCCTAAATATCTATACTGCATGTGAATATATGTTAATGCAATGAAAACAAAAATTGGATCATATTGTTATTATGTAACTATAATATAAAGTAATATTTTTCCACATGGGGCAATAAATTTGTTCTGTTATTCTTTCTATGGCTAGGGAAAGCCAGAGAATTAGAGAAGTACATTTCTCTTCTCATTACAAGTTAGACGACCCTTTTGTGTCCTGAGTCTGAGCTCTCTATCTTATATGATTTGGGGGGACCTTGGTATTTTATGGTTACAAAGATAATTTTCTTTGTCCTCATCCATTGAGCAAGGTTGTTTCTTAGAGCTGAAGTGATTGAAGTGCTTAGACCTAAAGGAAAACAAATTGCATTGGTTTTTGTTAATCTCAGAGGAAGACACTGAAAAAAGGATTTGAGTGGTAGAGCTTCATTTAGAAAGTGCAGCAAATATGAAGAAGGAAGAAGGGAAGTGATGCAGGGAAGGGAAGGAGACCAACAGAATGTGCGTCATCCAGCCTGTGCCCACAGTGGTTACTGGATCTCAGTCTCTTAAAGAAACAACAAAATGATGCAAAACACAAGGTTCAAGTTCATCTCTACAACCACTTCGTCCCCTGCTCAGTGGTGAGGGAGCTGGGGTATTTACACACCAACTCAAATAAATTCAGGCCTGTTCCAAGGGAAGGGTGGCATTAATTCTCTGGAATTTCCATCCTGCTGTGTGAGGAAAAGTTCTCCCCTGGTTCTGAAAAATAGAAAATTTCTCAGGCACAGAGAAATGAAGTTTATTGTTTTGGGAGATACAGGCAGGGTCTCTGTCTGCTACAGGTATCTTCCCCAAACTTCGCAAAGAAGAAGGTAGTTGATTTGGAAGTTTCAGAAACCAGCCTACTTGCCCAGAGGTTGGGACCTGGAGCCTGGAATGGCTTCATTTACAATGGTTACTGTGAACCAAGACCCAGAGGGCAGAGTAGAGGCTGTTTCAGGATTTGCTCTGCCAGGCCTCTCAGACCACCAGGCACTTGCAGGCTCTCATGCTCCAGACAGCAGGCCCTAGGGCTGTTAAATGATAGTGGCTGGAAGAGCAGCACTTGCAAGCTCTTTGAAGATATCTGTATTGTTAGGGAGTGGGATGTCACACTGCCAGAGATGATCAAGGTAAGATTTTTGCCTCAATGTAAAGTAGGGCATGGAGACAGAGTGATATTGAAAAAAAGAAAACCATATAAGGGTCTTTACACTTAATTTTATGGAACAAATTGATCCTGCAATGTATACTATTATTATGTATTTTAAATTATATTGTATTTATGTATGTAATATAATTTTAATATAGTTTCTATATTCTATTACAAGAATGTATCATAATTTACTTACCCAATCTTCTATTGGTGGACATTCAATGAATTGTAAATAAAATCGAAATGGTTGTTCATAAATTTTATCTGTGTGACTCTAAACATTTCCTCAGGAGAAACTCCTACATACGTGATTCTGGCTCAAAGGTTATAAAGGGTTTTAAAATATACGGTAGAACCTCCATATACAACCCTACACTGACCACCCTACACCTCCTTAAGTTGACCGAGTTGTCATAGACTGGACATGCACCACATGTACATATCAGTACATATCAGTACAGTAGGCCTAGTTCCTTACCTTGACCACCTCCATAGGCTGACCAGTTTGTTACAGTTCCTTGGATGATCAACTTACAGAGGTTCTACTATATTGAGATATACCTTTTCAGAATGTATACAGTTGTTCATGTATACTACCACAATGTGCTTGTGGTGTTAAAGATGCATAAGCAGCATTTTTAAAGCATATGTTTTAACTACATACAACCATTTCTAGATTCCCCATGTTAATCATCTCATTTCACAATATAACAGCAAGTCAAGATTTAGGACAGGTCTAACAAACTGCTTCTAATTAGACTAGATGAGAGTCTTCTCACTTTACATATATATATCTGGAAAGCAAAAGAATTTACTTTCTTTGTTATTTAAGTTATTGACACCCATTTGCAAAATTTGCTTTCGTTCATCTAATATTAAATTCAGTTTAGATTTAATGTGAGGGAGCTACTAAAATTCTAGTTCTGTGACTCATTTTTCCCCAGTTTTATTCTTTATTATCTCATTATTTATTTAGTTTGCATGACAGAGAACTGATAAACAAAATTTCATGTATATTCTAAATACTACTTACTTGATTTACAGCACTTGAAACTTCCCATTTGGAGTCCCATTGGGAAGTAATATTAAAATTGGATTTCAGAACATAATAAAGCATTTGTCCAGTTATCTTTAATTGATCTGCTATAAAAAGAAGAGTGCAAATTGTAGATGAAATTGCAGTGCTTTACAAAGTAAAGAAGAGGATAAAATAAAGCAATAAAACAGGATGGAAATTTTTAATTCATTTTTCATTTGGGCACTCTTGGGCTACTTAGTATTTTTCAATATTGCTGGTGGGAGAAAAAAGTTCAATAACTTAAAATGAACCTGGACTTTAAAATCACATGAAAAAGAAAGTTCTCATAATTTTGATTACTTTTTATTCAAGAAGGGATTTCTGTGATAGGCTGCTTATTAATGTCTTGTCTGACAGTCTGTAGAAACTACTCACTCAGGCAGCATGGGTGAAGGGCTAATTATGTCAATGAGGGGAGAGAGTGGATAGAAATTAATGAGCTTGAGTCTCCCTAGTGCTGTTACTCCCTCACTCCCTGTTACTAAGTTAGGCCTTTCTCTTCTAGCCAGAAATGCTCAGGGAAGTGGATAGAAGAATGGAATCTTTTCTCACTAGCCGAATTGCAAGTTCTTTAATCTTGATCCTTGATTTTCTTGCCTATGAAATGGGGAAAATAATACAAGTCTCCCTGGATTGTTGTGAAGATGAAGGAACATTAAAATGTATGCATTGTCTAGGTTTGTATGTGGCATATATTAAGTCTCAAAGGATAGCTATATTATTTTCATGTGCTACTATTCCTACTAGTATTATTATAATAATTGTAATGCTTTATTTTGGATGGGTGTTAAGGTATTTCCTAGAAATGAAGGTAGCATTTTATAGGATGCAACTTTCCTGCAAATCACACTTAAAAGTGAATTGCAAGTGATAATGCTACTATAATCAGAATAGACTTTCTGTCAGGTCTGTTGAAGGGATTCTTACTAAGATTTTAATAGGTCTGTGTCATTATCAAGAAATTCAGTACATGAATATGAGCATTTATATAATTTATTCATGATAATAACAATAAAATAAAATACTTCAGTAGTTACCGAAATCGGATAATGATCACAATCATTTGGAGACCTTTTAGGACAAACAGAAACAGAAGTCCACTCCTGGACCTACTGAAGCTGAGTTCACTGCCATGTTATTATCCGTGGGACAGGCTGTACTTTTGATGGCTAGGCCTATTTGGCAACTACTGCTGTATTTGAGAATTATTTTTGGAAATGTGGTGCCTTTAATAAACTGGAGTAAATATATTCCCCCCTGTCTTATGCTACTGCACACTGTGCTATATTTGAGGATTAATACTCAGAAACGCTCAGAAAGGCATAAATGAGCTCTCCCCTTCCCCTTTACTTCTCTAACAATGTAGTCATTGGAGTTATTCTTGTCTAGACTCCTTCATATGCAAGTATCCTGGCATTCTTGACTTGTTCAGCAAAGGGAATATACACCACTTCATGGATGCAACTCGTTTAATTCAAAGAAAGCTGTCTGCATGGAGTTAATATGTACCTCCTTAATATTCACAGACATTTGGGGAGATAGTCTTCTGATGCACTTCAGTGTTTACATTTGGAAATATCTATTATTTCAAAACCAATAATTTATACAAAATGCTGGGAACTAAAATGCAGATGTGATTTTACAGAGGGGGAGAGGAAAGAAACTCAATGACTTTTTTTTTTTCCCATTGGGTTTTCTTATCCAAACCATTATATTTCTCTCTGCAGATCAAATTTGCAAAATTAAATGCGAACAAAGACCAAGTGAGTAGTATCTATGAAGGAAGTAAATGGAGACTACCTCAAAGTGGTGTCCTTAATCAACTAAACTGAGTTCCTTGCAATTTATATATATAGTGACAGTCCACTACTGAGAAGTTATATACATTCCTTCCGTTTGGCTGAAAGCTGTGATCCCCTTGGTAGAGTATTCTTTTATTTTTAAATTTTGATAGAGACATGGGTTCAATAAATATTTCATTTTTCTCTTTACTTTAAGAAAACTGGCAGTGCAAGTGTGATGATAAATGGCAGCTGACACTGGGCTTCAGTATCTGGAGACAGCAGGGAGTAGCAAGGATGATGATGAATGGAAGAACTCATTTACCATCCCAGGAGAGTAGCCTTTTCTGAGCTCACTGCTGCCATGTAGGAATCAAGCCCCAATGTTTCTGGAGCTGGATATCTTTCAAAGAGAGATCTCCATATTTTGAAGAGATGGAAATTTACTAAAAAATTAAAAAACATATTTTTGTTTCATATAGTTCAGGCAAATGAAAACACATCTGTGGGACAAGATGTGGCCCATTTTGTTCCTTCCTGAAAATTTTATTTTAGTTCTTTAATTATGTAAAACAAAAATAATCATAGATACTTGGTATCAGTCTCTATTAATGCTATGCATTATTTTTTCATGTTTAATTGAAAAAATTAAAATTCTTTTAAACTTTTTAACCGTACTTTTATAACACTAAGGTAGTCACTAGAAGTATATTTAGAGTCATAGAATGTCAGAATTAGAAGTATTCTTAGAGAAATATTCATCTATTCACTTTACAGATGAAGAAACTGAAAAAAAAAGGAGTTAATAAAAATCATCTGTTTAGTAAGTTAGTGTAGAGTGAGGATTTGAACACAATTCCTCAGTATCCCTCTAGTACTATTTTATCACTCTACTATGGCACCTCTGATTTGCTTATTTTATTATAGGACCTAGGAAATAAGATTCAATAGACACAATTTACTTATGCAAATGTTTCTACATTTCTACTTATCTATTCTGCAAAGAAAGATACACAGACACACCCACACATTTGGCACTGTATATTGTAGCAAATTAAAAATGACCTCCTAAGTGTATGCTTTATTATGTCACTTCAATATAGATTGTGATAGCAGAAGACTGTCCAACTGTGGCCCTATTTTAGATATTAATGAAATACTCATTTTCTGCTTAATTGATTGTATTCATCAAAAAATTTTTTTTACATGGATAAAGCCTCAGAAATTGGAAAGTAAGGCACACAGTGTGCTACTTTGTGAAACTGAATTCTAGAATTCATGAGAAGTGATCTTTCCTCGAGTCTTATTTTGATATTTTTATTTTTACTTCATTTAGCACATTTATTATAACTAGCAACTTCTACACCATTTTCCAGTGGAACTCAGATCTCCTAACTCAACCATATTTAGAAAATAGCAAGTGGTAATGCAGCTATTTAGTTTCTGTTCAAAATCTTCTATATATTAGTGATGAAAGATACAGCCCAAATCCCATTTGCAGTGTTTATTACTTCTCAGAATCTGTGCACAAGCATCTTTCCTGGTCTTTTACTTGTCTGTCTTGTCTATTGGTGATCCATTTTCCATTGTTGTCCCAGGTTGGCTGCCAATGGTACATTTCTCAGCCACTTAATAACTTTACTTAGATTTATAAGAAGCCAAGTGCTGTCAAGTCCCTGAGATGTATAGATTGAAGCATTCTTCCTCTCCTCCACCCGTTCCAACTTTATAGTATAAGTCTGTCTCCTTAATAGCACTTTGGTCTTAATAGAGAATGTCTCTCAGTCCAGTCTCTGCTGCATTGTTGGAGCATGGCTGATCCTCATTTCTTTTGAGCTGAACTGCAGTTAAATAGGAGCAATTTATTTCTGCTGTTGTCAATATCACATTTCATGAACCTGAAACTCATTACATTTTTTTTTAAATTACCTTGCTTGGCTTTGTAAGGGCATTTTGTATTTGCCGCAGATCATTCTTTTAGATTTGGAAAGAACTGCAACTTTTTGTTAACACTTCTGATTGGTGTAATAGGGTGCATTTAGGCTAAGGGCAGGCAGGAGAGGAAAAGCACACCTTTCCACTGCAGAAACTGCACTTGTTATGCTCAGTAATGAGGACAATTGTGTAACACCTACCTCACAGCGCAACAGGAAGAATAGACAATCTCTCATTTTAGAATGGGTACAGGCAAAACGTACTAGAGGCAGAATACAAATGTCTACATACAATAACTAAGAAAATGCCATGAAGGCTACGTTGAACAGTTTGAGAATATTTCAGATTGTATATGAAACCAGCATATTGTACCCCTTGATTGCACTAATGTACACAGCTATGATTTAACAAAAATAAAAAAGAAGTTTTTAGAAACACATGGAGACTGGAAACATTTCCTCAAAAGGAATTTAACAAATACTTCTAAGGAAAACTATTGATATCACAAAGGACGTGATTGGGTGGGCACTGCCGTACTGGACTCTGATACAATGGTTTGTTTCCTTTTCTCCTAAGCACATTTTATATCGCAGTTGGGGCCTTCTATGTTTCTCTAGAGCAGAGGCTGACAAACTATTGCCCACCACATTTTTGTACAATTTGAGAGCTAAAAATTATTTTTACATTTTTAAATAGTTGAAAAAACAAAAGAATAATTTTCATGATTTCTGAACATTATTTAAAATTCAAATGTCATTGTCTTTTACTAAGTTTTATAGGAACAGAGCCACAGTCTTTTGTGTTCACAGTAGGTCTATGACTGCCTTCTTGCTTATAACAGCAGTGACGAATAGTTGTAATAGCGACTTTTTAGCCCCCAAAGCCTAAAATGTATACTATCTGGCTTTTTACCAAAAAAAAAATCTTTGCCAATCTCTGTTCTAGAACACAGTGCTAAGTAATCAGGTATTTTTTTTTTTTTTCTTTTCTTTTCTTATGCCTATTCTGCTACTTAAAGTAAACGCTGATAACAGCCACACAATCAGAGCTGGACCTCAGCCCAGATGGAGTTGCATAAATGAAATGATTCATAGGAAACAATGAAGTTTCTTCTACCTACCAATATCTCACTCCATCTTGTCAAGATGCAACTCTTCTATCCTTGTTCAATCTAAATCATTCCCTCGAGTTTGATGATCCAAATGTAATGAGATAGGTCATTTTTTTATAGACGAGTACAAAAAAAAATATTTTACAGTAGAAAACATTCTGGATTGGGACTGGAGATACCTGGGATCCAATTACAAATGACCAATAACTCAGCTCTCTGGCCCTGAGCAAGGCATTTGAGCTTTTGCAGAGTAAGTTTTCTCAACGGCATGGACCATGCTCTATAAGGTCTGTTTTAACCTGGAAGTTCTGATTCTGTATATATTTATTAGTACATGGAAGAGAGGCTTGGGGCATTATTTGGATTTTTCCATTACTGTCCTTGAATTTACTAAATAAATGAATTTTATTCCTTAGTGCAAATTATTCATCACCCTATCAGCAATCCCTTGCACAAAAATGATGCTTAGTAATCAGTTTTTAATTGGTAAAATAAATAAATGCATGGATGAAATAACATTATTATAAATCACATAGCTCATCTAGCATCACATGTATAAAGCTCCCTTTTTTACTCCATTCTAATGTAAATAGTCTTCTATTTATGACCTTATCTTACACCTGGAGATTGGGACTTTATGCCATCCTTCTTTTAAGCAGGCCTAGATTCTCAGACTGCCTTCTGCAGGTTGGCTTACCCGGGACAAACAAATCAGTCAAATCAGCAGGTAGGCTAGACCCTTAGCAGAACTTTCCCTGCCAGACTGGCTGAATTCCCACAAGTGGGAGCTAGAACGCCTAGGGGGCTGAGAAGCAGGCATAGAACACTGAGACAGAAGAGAAAACATCAGTTTTTGAATGAAGCCCAACAATTAAAGGACCTGTTAGTAATAAACTTTAATACTTTTCACATTTTCCAAGAATAATGCCTCATACAATGTCAATGTAGTGTTGGGTATATGTGGTATGTTGGCTTTGTGGATTTTTACTCTTAGAAGCTCCTGCAGGTCTATTTTTATAGGGTTCCGTATTTTTAAACAACAGCTAAGCATATGTTGAAGGAAACAAAATACAACCTTTGTATTTAGGAAATTTATAAATTTGTTTTAAACTTTAATAAATATAGTAAATATTTATAAGTGGTGTTTGTTTGTATGGGATTATTTGCTTTGAGAGAGGAGCTATTATAAAAAAGCTTCCTTTATTATAGTTTTTTAGGAGGTCACTTTTATAGTGGCAACATCTTCAAATATCAGCTTTCCAAGAAGAAAAAACACAGAAAAAGGTAAGTATGTGGATCTAATACCTGATTTACTCTGTTATAGGAAGTCGACAAAGATACTCTTTGGCTAAAGGACCTAAAGATGCTATTTGGCATCTTGTAAATCTAAGACAGGGAATATTTTAAAATATTAGTAAAAGACACTTAATTTTATTCTCATTGCTTCATAGTTTAGAAAGCAATGGCTATGAAAAGATGAAAGTTATAAAAGTAGAATGTGAAAAAAATAAGTCTACATTACTTTGTTCCAAATTGAGCACCATCAACATGATGTTTGTGTATCATTCTTCCCTTTGCCAAAGTCACCGTCAATTGCTGATCAGACCAACTCTTTGAAGATTGTTACCATGTACCTAATGTTGGTGTGAAATTCAGAGGTTATAAAACATGAGAATAATCCTCTTTCTTCCTATAACTAATATTCTCAGTTTCTAGAAAGTATCAAACACAGGTTATGGTGTGGACAGATGAAGAGAAGTAAATGCTGTCTCATCCAGACGGCTATTTCTTTACTTACTTTGATTTTTCTCTGCCCATGTTAAAAGGTTTCTCTATCTGCCTTCACAAATGTAAAAGCCAGAGAAAGACCTAGTTGCATTTCTAGGCCGATCCTCGATGGGTCTGATTTTAAAGACTTCCATAGAAGTTTTTTAACTTTCCCCATAAAATTTCTGTGCTTTCTTTATGTGACTTCCTTTCCTCATATAAACGTCTGGTTCATTGCTTGTTTCTAATGGTCATAGCAAAGATACACTAACATTATGCCATCATTGATTTTGATATCATCATGTTGACATAATATGTTTATTAGGGACACATGGATATCATTGTCAATGATAAATAAGAAACCTTGGCAAAAGAACAGGTTATAATAATGGCTAGTTTATTGAGAATTTTAATATGCCAGAATAGTTCTAATTAACTTATAAGTTATAACATTTATTTTCAAAATAATCCTGTGATTACTCTTATCTTTATTGTTTTACAGTTATTTGACAGATAAGAAAATTGAGGTACTGAGATTTTTAGCCAACTTGGCCCAAGTGACACAGCCATTGATTGACAAAACAACAATTCACACCCAGATAGTCTGATGTCAGTGTGCCACCTCATTAATATTTTTAAAGACATAGATCTGAAATTGATGTAATATTCACAAAAATATTATTTTAATGAATTTCCAAGTCCCATTTTCCAGAATCTGCATTCTGGAATTAAAGTTCCAAAAGGTATTTGCTAATAGGGGAGATTCCTTGGCTGAATTTGTTTAGGAAGTAATGAGTTTAACAAACAAACCAGTTTCTCTTAAATAGTCTAACTCCGGTCTTTTATTATGTTAATACATGTTGTGCCCCAAGACTGGGAAAAGTACTAGTCATGCAGTATTTTTCTCTCCAGAACACATTACTACATTAGATAGTGCAAATGTAAGACATTTCCATCTTCATGGATGTTTCTGTTAGATAGCACTGCCATTGAATTTTCTGTCTGCAATTCAGACTAGACAGAAATAATACTTCGTTAGATTATCAAAGCACATAGGCAGACACTTGTTACACTGAAAATGAATCTAGAAATAATTCATTTTGACTGACTTCCTTTAATTTTCCCCCTCAAAATGAATCTTTTGATTAAAATAGAATTTCAGTATTTATGAATCATTAATCTCTCAAAATCTATGTGGCAAAATTAGAAAAATTTATGTCACTTAGACTTTGAAATTTAATAAATATAAATAGCAAAATAAAATTTGAGAAGGCACTGAAGGATACTTTAGTAATTGATCTTAAGAGCAAGAAATTGGGTGCAGAAATTACCCTTACTGCGCTAACTACATAAATCAAATCTAACTGGAGAGTGAATGACATACTTTTGTCTCAGACTCCAGAGAAATAATGATTGTGATGCCCAGCTTGATAAGGTAATGACGTAAGGTGGAGCTTCCCTTCAAAGTGGCATTAAGGGGTGGAGTGTGTGGAACAGGTGATAGATTAGACCTATGGTTACTTTAGATACTTAGTCAAGAATATCAAAAGCAATGATCTAAGAGATCAGGCAGGTGATGTCAGCATAGGAAGGGAAAGGGGATGGAGCAAGGGCATGGGTTGCTTGGGGAAGGGTGAGGGCGACTGATATAAAAGGGAATTTTTCCAAAACCAGTATATCTGATTTTGGTTGCCACGATGCAACATCTGAACCTCAACATTACTTTAATAAATGGAAATCAAAATCCCACATTTACTAAGGTGAATAGGGAAACTATTTTAAGTTAGGGTACAATGCATAGATTTACATTGCTGTACCTGGATACCTAGAAAGCAAGACATCGCCACCATCTAGAGGAAACTGCTCTGAATTGCAAGTTCACTCAGAGACAAAAAACAGATTCTTAAGTGAATCCCTGAAAAAATGTATGATATTCGATGGTATTAAATATTATTCACATAAAAAGATTTTAAAATGATGTGGTTTTCATAAATATAAGCAAAGTTGTGGTACTTGAGAACAGGACAAAGTTTTATTTTTAAATTTTTTTATTTATATCCAAGTAATGCATGTATGAAGGACAATAATATGTGGACTGGCCATCAATATTTCCAAGATCTTTCCATAAATTTGTAACTTAATATGCCTGAATATTTCCAAGATCTTTCCATAAATTTGTAACTTAATATGCCTGAATAACGTGCTTATACTCCTACTTCTTATTCATCAAATTTGGATGTTAACTTCCCATAAGAGAAGTTAAAGATAGCACCATGTCTACTTATCTTCCCTTCAGTTCTTTAAAGCAATATTCATCATTTACATGATTACAACTCTGTCAGTATTATTTCCTGTTCAAATATATATTATAGCTTGTATTTCTATTCCTGTAATTAGTAATTGCTTTGTTTTTGTTTTTTTCCTTGGCTTACAATTCTATGTTATAATTATTTATTCTTATCAAAATTTCCACCAAAATTATAAAATATTTATCCTGGGACTTCCCTGTTGCTGGGAGCCGAAAACCTAAGAATAAGCTTATCAGGAATATTCACAGCCGGTTTAACAGGAATAGTCACAGCTGGAAAGCATTTAAGGGCGAGTAGGGCATTGTTACCCTTGGCTCCAGCAACTTGGTTCCAGACACTAAAAACATCACACCTGTTATCAGAAAACCCCCACCCTAAACTCACCCGCAGGCCTATTCCCCTCTGTCTGTATTTAAATAGCTGTTAAAAAATAAAGTTAGGGGAGTTTGATCAGAATCCTGTCTTGCTCCCCGTTCTTCGAGTCTCTTGTTCCCTTCCACTCTTTCCCTTCATATCCTAGGTCCCTGCTGAACTAGCCCCGCAGGCCGGGGCACCCTGTAACATGGAAGAGTGTCCTATGTCCTATTTTCAGGGTTTTCCTCTTTGCTGCTATATACCTTCATTTTGGTTCTGGCTACACATTTTTCTTTAGTTTCTCAAGTAAAGGTCATGAGATTTTGTGTGGTTAAAAAAGATGTTTATTTTATTCCTGAAGTTTTCCCTGGGCAAGCAAGTCTACGTGAGGTTTGACTTGATGGGTTGTGATTCAGAAGTATGATACTATTTTGCCTTTTCCTGCCTCGTACATAAATCATGTTCTGTCCCATGAAGTCCTTCACAATCTTCTTTTTATTATTTGCCTTCTGAAATTTTACAGTGATTTGATCTGCCATAGGTTTGTTCTCAAACAAAATAAAAATTCTTGAATTTTTTTTTCCTTCTCTTCTGGGAAACTTTCTTCTCTCAATATTAATTTTGAAATACATTCCTTTTTCCCCTTAGTTCTCCCTTACAGAACTCCTGATAGGTTGAATCTTTATTTTTTTAATTTATTTTATGTTTTCCATTTTTTCTTTTCAAGTTTCTGGAAGATTTTCTCCATTTCGTTTATAGTATTTTTATTATTTGATTTTTATTTCTGCTGTTGTTTGGACATTTGTAAGATTTTACTGAAGTACAAAAATGTGTAAATCATATGTGTTTAAGCTCAAAGAATCATGATAGAGTCACAGAGTGAAGACAGCATGTTACTACCACCAGCTTAAGGAATGAAATGCCCTCTCATGCCATTTCAAGTCCTCTTTCAATCATTGTCCCCCTCCCACTCCTCTGGGGTTTTGATACCATATATTAGTTTGGTTTCTTTTATACTTCCTATTAATGGAGTCATATCTTTCTAACCTTTCTGAATCTTCTTCCACCTCAAGTTTATGTTTGTGAAATATATTCATTATTATTACATCTAGCACAGTTGATTTGTTTTCATTGCTATGTAATATTAAATTCCGTATTGCACAAACTTACCGTAACTTACATACCCATTCTACAGAGGATGAACTCAGGTTATTTCCTGTGTTGTATATTACGAATAATGCTGGTATGAATATTTTTGTTTATAGGTGTATATTTTTTGCACATGTATGATGCATTTGTAGGAATATAATTGCTGGGTTCAAATGTGCATGTATATATTTTGATATTTTGTGAAGACTACCAATAAGTTTTCCAAAATTGTAGCATAAGTCTTCACTCCTACTTGTATGGTATGAGAGTTGCAGATGCTCCACATCCTATTAAAAGTGTAGTACTGGCAGTTTTTTAAACTTTTTTTTTTCCTTTTGCACTTTTTGGCCAGAACTGGGTTTGAACCTGTCACCTCCAGCATATGGGGCTGGTGTTCTACTCCGCTGAGCCACAGGTGCCACCCAACTGTTCTTTAAATTTTAAAGAACCTTTCTTGCAGGTGTGTGCTCTTTCTTATGTTTTAAAATCTATTTCCCACATGACTAATGAAATTGAGATCCTGTTCATACATTTATGGGTATTTGGGTAACTTCTTTCTCACATGCCTATTTGTTTTTTTTTTTTTACTGCATTACATTTTTTTACTGACATGTCAGTGTTTGTATATACTCTCAGTATGAGTCTATTACCAATAAATGTGTTATAATTACCTTCTTTCACTCTAATTACTTCTTTTATCTCTTAATGGAATCAGAATCTTTGGTTAAATAAGTGTTCTTAATTTTAATGTAGTCTGATCTATCAACTTTTTCTACTACATCCAGTACTTTTTTGACTTAGAAAATTTTAACTATCCCAAATTCATACAAATATTTTTTTTCTGTCATCTTGAGTTTTTTTTCATGGGGGGGGTGTTTACATTTCCTATTTAGAACAAGTACTCACCTGGAATTGATTTTTGTGTAAACTGTGAGGTAGCAGCCAGCTTTCATTGTTTTCCTTTTATGGGTTGACAATTAATTTAGCTTATTTATTTAGAAGAATAAAGAATTTTTTGCTTATCTACAGTGTTGGATACCAGGAAAAGTATACCAAGACTTTTTAATGCCAATCAGTTTTCCTAAATGTTTGTGTATTTAATACATGGCCTAAGACAACTTTTATTTCCTCAATGTGAAGCAGAGGAAAGAAAATATTATGTAAGAATTATAGGGTGAGATTTTTCTATTTGTGTAGAAAACATGTTTTTTTTTTAAAAAGAGATTGTTTTGAATATATACTCTGGGTTAGCATTATATCTTATCAATATTAAGTCTTCCAATTTATGAACACGTGATGTTTTTCCATTATTCATGTTTTCATTAATTTCTTTCAGCAATGTTTTCTACTTTTTATTGTCTTTTACCTTCTTGGTTAGTTAATTCCTAAGTTTTTTATTTCTTATTGTACTAATATAAATAAAATTGTGTTATTAGTTTCCTTTTCATATTTTTTATTGGTAGTACATAAAAATACAACTGATTTAGTGCATTCACCTTTTGTCCTGCTATTTGATGAATTTATTTATTAGTACTACCATTTGTGTGTGTGTGTAATCCTTAGGCTTTCCTGTATATCATCTGCAAACAGAGAACATTTTACTTTCTTCTTTACAATTTGGATGAACTTTAATTATTTTTCTTGCCTATTTGCACTAGCTTAAACTTTCAGTACAATGTTAAATTGGAGTGGTTAAAGACTTCCTTACCTGTTCCTTATCTTGAAGAAAAGCTTAAAGTCTTTCACCATTGAAAATGATGTTCACAGTGCATATTTCAGATATGACTTTTATTATGTTGAGGTAGTTTCCTTATATTCCTATTTTGTTGAGAGTTTTTATCATGAAAGCACATTGAATTTTATCAAATGCTTTTTCTGCATTAATTTGGATGATTATGTCCTTCTGTGTGTTTCCTTTATTCTGTTAATGTGGTGTATTGCATTGAGGAATTTTCATATGTTGGGCCATTCTTTCATTCCATGAATAAATCTGCACTTGACCATGGCATATAATTCTTTTCACATGCTGTTGAATTCAGTTTGATAGTATTTTGTTGAAGGTTGTTGTAGCAATGTTCCTAATTTATGTTGGTCTATAGGTTTCTTTTCTTATATTGACTTCATTAGTTATCAAGGTATTGCTGGGTTCATAGAAGGATTTAAAAGTGTTCCTTTTAACTTATTTGGAAAATTTTCAGATGGATGGGTGTTTTTAAATTGCTCTATAACAGGGGTGGCGAACAAGTTCGACACAAAGAGCCAAAATTTTAAACTGAGAGTCAGAGAGCCACACCACGCAGTGACCTGCCAAAACAGACAAACACTCACACAAAAGCATATAATTTTAACAATAATATATTAAACACA
>CAUYPK010046906.1:0-63442 GCA_963574355.1 Loris lydekkerianus
GAGGATTTTTATTGTTTCATGCCTTAAATTTAAGTCCTTTATCCATCTTGAATCAATTTTTGTGAGTGGGGAAAGGTGTGGGCCCAGTTTCAGTCTTTTACATGTAGATATCCAGTTCTCCCAACACCATTTATTGAATAAGGAGTCTTTCCCCCAAGGTAAGTTCTTGTTTGGTTTATCAAAGATTAGGTGGTTATAAGATGTTAGTTTCATTTCTTGGTTTTCTATTCGATTCCAAGTGTGTATGTCTCTATTTTTGTGCCAGTACCATGCTGTCTTGACCACTATGGCCTTGTAGTACAGACTAAAATCTGGTATGCTGGTGCCCCCAGCTTTATTTTTATTACTAAGAACTGCCTTAGCTATACAGGGTTTTTTCTGGTTCTATACAAAACGCAGAATCATTTTTTCCAAATCTTGGAAGTACTATGTTGGTATTTTGATAGGAATGGCATTGAATAGGTAGATTGCTTTGGGAAGTATAAACATTTTAACAATGTTGATTCTGCCCATCCATGAGCATGGTATGTTCTTCCATTTGTTAATATCCTCTGCTATTTCCTTTCTGAGGATTTCATAATTTTCTTTAGAGAGGTCCTTCACCTCCTTCGTTAGGTATATTCCTAGGTATTTCATTTTCTTTGAAACTATGGTGAAGGGAGTTGTGTCCTTAATTAGCTTCTCATCTTCACCGTTATTGGCGTATACAAAGGCTACTGACTTGTGGACATTGATTTTATATCCTGAAACAGTAGTAGTGTATTTTTTGATGACTTCTAGGAGTCTTGTGGTTGAGTCTTTGGGATTCTCTAAGTATAAGATCATGTAGTCAGCAAAGAGGGAGAGTTTGACCTCCTCTGCTCCCATTTGGATTCCCTTTATTTCCTTGTCTTGCCTAATTATATTGGCTAGAACTTCCAGCACTATGTTGAATAGTAAAGGTGACAAACATGGGAAGATATTGGCCTGGGGAAAGACTTCATGAAGAAGACTGCCATGGCAATTGCAACAACAACAAAAATAAACAAATGGGACTTGATTAAACTGAAAAGCTTCTGTATAGCTAAGGAGACAACAATCAAAGCAAAGAGACAGCCTACATAATGGGAAAGGATATTTGCATATTTTGAATCAGACAAAAGCTTGATAACTAGGATCTATAGAGAACTCAAATTAATCCACGTGAAAAAAGCCAACAATCCCATATATCAATGGGCAAGAAACTTGAATAGAACCTTCTCTAAAGAAGACAGACGAATGGCTAACAAACATATGAAAAAATGTTCATCATCCCTATCTATTAGAGAAATGCAAATGAAAACCACCCTGAGATACCATCTAACCCCAGTGAGAACGGCCCATATCACAAAATCTCAAAACTGCAGATGCTGGCATGGATGTGGAGAGAAGGGAACACTTTTACACTGCTGGTGGGACTGCACACTAGTACAACCTTTCTGGAAGGAAGTATGGAGAAACCTCAAAGAACTCAAGCTAGACCTCCCATTTGATCCTGTAATCCCATTACTGGGCATCTACCTAGAAGGAAAAAAATCCTTTTATCATAAGGACACTTGTACTAGACTGTTTATTGCAGCTCAATTTACAATTGCCAAAATGTGGAAACGGCCTAAAGGTGCACCAACCCAGGAATGGATTAACAAGCTATGGTATATGTATACCATGGAATACTATTCAGCTATTAAAAAAAAGTGGAGACTTTGCATCTTCTGTATTAACCTGGATGGAAGTGGAAGACATTATTCTTAGTAAAGCATCACAAGAATGGAGAAGCATGAATCCTATGTACTCAATTTTGATATGAGGACAATTAATGACAATTATGGTCATGGCAGGGGGGGGGGGAAGGAAAAGCAGAGAGAGGGAAGGAGGGAGAGGGGTGGGGCCTTGGTGTGTGCCACACCTTCTGGGGGCAAGCCATGATTGCAAAAGGGACTTTACCTAACAAATGCAATCAGTGTAACCTGGCTTATTGTACCCTCAATGGATCCCCAACAATAGGAAAAAAAAAAAAAAAAAGGAAAAGGTGTGCTGTCATTGGATGTTATCTGGCTTATTTTTAATTCTTCCTAGCTTCTCAAACTATTCACACTGTGTTAAATTTCCTCATATTAGATTCATGGTCTCATCTTAAGGTAGTCATAAAATTTTAACTAAGGCCATTGCTTATTTCATGGGTGTATTGAAGCCATTTGGAAGCTTTTTAATTTTTTCCCCCATTCTTTCTTCCTTTCATCTATCCATCTTTCCAATATTACATGCTTTTTTGTTACTTAATTTTTAATTTTTCTTGGGATAAATTAACATATTAAAGTTAGTGGGCATGAGACAGGAATTTCTAGTTTTATATAAATTGCTTATTTGCTTCTATAAGTTCTGTCCTTTTTCTTAAGCTAATTTCAGTTATATCTTTTGGTTTTACCACTGTTGCCTAGGCACAGAGATCCTTCACTATGCCTGTTTTTTCTCCTTTCCTCTGGGGTAAGTCTAGGGAGAGGGTGTGATTCCGAATATTGATCCATTTCCTTCACATTTTCAAATTTCTGGGCACAGAGTTTCTGGTAGTATTCAGAGGTGATCTCTTATATCTCTGTGGGATCAATTGTTATTTCCTCTTTATCATTTCTGATTGAGGTTACTAGAGATTTTACTTTTCTATTTCTAGTTAGTCTGCCCAAAGGTTTATCTATTTTATTTATTTTTTCAAAAAACCAACTCCTTGTTTCATTAATTTTCTGAATGATTCTTTTGTTTTCAATTTCATTGATCTCTGATTTGATTTTGGAGATTTCTTTTCTTCTACCTGTCCTATTTTTTAAAAAGAGCTAAAACTAAAAACCTCTTAGGAGGAAACATTGGGAGAAATCATCATCACATGGATTTGGCAATGATTTTGTGTATAAGACACCAAAAACACATGCAACAAAAGAAAAAAAAAATGAAAGAACCTCATCAAAATTAAGAATTATTGTTTGCACATAGGGCATCATCAAGAAAGTAGAAAGAGACAGTCAGATGTGGTGTCTCATGCCTGTAATCCTAGCACTTAGGGAGGCCGAGGTGGGAAGATTGCTTGAGCTTAGGAGTTTGAGACCAGCCTGAGTGAGAGTGAGATCCCTGTCTCTTTAAAAAAAAAAAAAAAGAAAGAAAGAAAGAAAAAGCCTACAGAATGTGAGAAAATATCTACATGTTATATATATCTGATAAGCTATTAATATCTAGCATAAATAAAGACATTCTACAGCTCAACAGAACAAAAGAATAATCCAGTTCAAAAATGGGGAAAGGTGCTCAAACCTCTTCCCTATGAATTCCTGGCATAATAAGTATAGCATGCTTTATCACAGCCAATGGAAAAGACCCTGAGCTACTGGAACCTATTCCCTAGGCATTCATGGCATAATAGGTGTAAAAAAAAAATAAAAGGCTACTGTAAAAATACAAATGGGGAAAGAATGAAATAGACGTTTCTCCAAAGAAATGGCCCATAAACACCTGAAAAGGTGTTCCCATCAGTAGTCATGAAGGAAATGCAAGTCAAAACCCCCAATAAGATGCCCCTTAACATAAGGATGGTTATAATTTAAAAAAAAAAAAAAAAAATAGAAAATAACATGTGTTGGCAAGGATATAGAGAATTTGGAAACTCTTGGACATGGCTGATGGAAATTTAAAATGGTGTAGCCACTGCGGAAAACAGTTTAGTGGTTCCTCAAAAAGTTACACATAGAATTATGATTCAGCAATTCCACTCCTAAGTATATGCCCAAAAGAATGGAAAGGAAGGACTCAAACAGACAGTGGATGCCAATATTCACTGCAGCATTATTCACAATAGCAAAAAGGTGGAAACAACCAAGTAGCCCTAAACAAATGAATATGCATATAATAGATGTCCATAAACAAGATGTAGTATACAAGGGAGGACAGTTAAGTTTGTGAACTCATCCTTGAAAAAGTGCTACATACCTTCTGCTGAATATCACCATGGTCACCCTTGAAGTACTTCCCTTGAGAAGGTAGGCACCGATGATGCCAGAGCCCAGTCTACCCTTCAAAGCAATCGTGGAACTCTTTTTCTAGAATGGCCATCAGAGCTGTCATAGTATGAGATCTAAAAATTAAGTTCAGGAACTTATTCTAGAAAAAGTAATTTGAAGAGTGGACTAGGCACTTAGCATCAGTGCATAGCTTCCCAAGGGGAGCACCTTGATGGTGACTGTAGTGACTATAGTGATAGTCAGCAATGAGGTATGCAGCACGTTTTCTAGGATGAGTTCGAGAACTTAATTGTTTGACCTCGTATACTTATGTACAATGGAATATTATTCAGCCATGTAAAAGAATTAATTCCTAATACATGATACAACATGGATGAACCTTAAAAACATTGTACTAAGTGCAATAAAAGAACAAATATTATATGATTCCTTGTATATGCAATACTAACATACAAAAATTCATAGTGACAGGAAGTAGGTTAGAGGTTACCAGGGACTAGAGGGAGGGGTTATGGGGTGTTATTGCTTTATGGTAACAGAGATTGTCCAGAGTGATAATGCTACTGGATTGTATACCAAAAATGATTAAAATGGGAAGTTTTATGTTATAGATATTTTATCACAATTTTTTAAATGAATTTTTAAAAAATATATAGCTAGGATGGAGAAAGGGGATCTCTTACTTTTCCTGAGCACATTCTCCCAAAGCATTGCCTCATCAGCATTTTTCAAAAGGCAAATTGACATGGGCATTAAGAAAAACCCAATAGGGTAACAATTCAGTAAGAAAGATCTAATTGTTTCTATTGTCCACTCAAGGAAAGCTAGGCTCAAAGACAGGTCACACCTAGGAGATAAATTTGTAGTAGGATGCCGGATTCCCACTGACCATACTGCCTTTTCGAGTGAGACTCCCATCTTCTGAAGCTGATGCAGAGCTTCCAGCATGTTCAGAGGTCTCTTTTGCAACATTCTGTATCCAGCCCTTGCTGAAATAATGATCCCCCAAAGAAGGAAAGAGACAAAACTGTTGCCATCTACAGAAATAACCATGGGCCTTGAGCAAGATGACTTCCTAATCATAATGACCAGAGTTGAACTAGTCCAAGGATCATTAACAATAACAGGCTTCAGAGAATCCCTGATACTCATACATTCTCATAAATTTTGGTTGCATAAATAAATGGATGTCTCTTCCAGATCAAACATTCCTGTCTCTTGGTGTTTGAACAGCAAATACGTAGACCACTAATATTGGGGTCAAACTAAGCTAGGAAGCATGTCATACAGAGTCAAACATTCTGAAAATTATAGGGCCATAAGGGATAAAGGAAGTATTTGGCCCAAGATGGGGCAGTTATATTAATTTTCCTAAATTCTACAATGGTTCTTGTTTTTGCCATTTTGATGTTTATGTCACCAATGCCAGTCTTAGGGTTTTCCTAAATCTACCTACTCCCAGGGAGCTTGGGAGTTTTCTTTGAGTTGCAGGCATAAAAACTTGCCAGGAAGTCCCTGAGTAAAGGGACTGATTCCTTCCTCACCTCCTTTCAAATCACCTCCAGGCACTCCTTAGTGATGGTGTGAACAGCCTGTAAAATGGAGTGCTCGGTTTCTTTTGCTAGTGAAACATCCCAGCTCTGGGCATATCTGGTCAAGGACTTTGTAAGCTCTCTGAATTGTATCTTTCTTCCACAGTCCACAAATCTACCAATAAGCATGAGAGAAGACGATGCTTTTCCTCTTAAAACTCACCCCCAAAAGTTGACTTGCCATCCTAATGTCACCATAAGAGCAAAAATTCAGCCCTTGTAGCTTCAGGTTGAGTACACATCCAGCCCACTCCTTCCGTCACAATGAAGCCAGGCTCTGACTAATCCTCAACTTAGGAATGATTCATACATACGCACGAGCTCTGTGCATCCCCACCACCTCCACCACCACCCAAGATCTCCCAACAACTCTCTACCCCTGATGGAGCCGCCCACCCCCTGTACCTTGTCCCGCATCCTTCTCCCCTGCCCCTTCTCAAGGCTCAGAGGAGCTAAAGCACAGTGCCCCTATCAGCAAGAGTCACTGACACCAGCAGGCAATAGGGTGAAGTTTTCAGAGCAAAATCTTGGGAATGAAGCCATGAATCATGTTTGAATTCCTTCACTTATTGGCCATGTGGCTTTAGACAAGTTCATTAATTCTTCTAACCATTGTTTTCTCATCTATAAAAAGGGGAAGGTAACTGTACTAATCCTTCAGGAGGTTGTAAGGATTGAAAAACATGAGACATATAGAGACTTGTAACATGAGACATGCATCATATAGAAACTGCCTTAGAAGATGACTTGGTACTTGTGCTATCTAGAATACTCTTGGTCTCCCTACACCCTCTTCCCCTTTGTCTGGCTAAATTCTTCAGGTCTTAGCTTAAATATCACTTCCCAGGGAAGGCTTGCTGAACCCTCGTCCCACCAGGTCTGACTAGGTTTCCTCTTAGTTAAATGCTGTATGTCTTCAGAACACTGCCTACAATTATAGTTATTATGAATTTGTGTGTTATATGTCTTTTCTCCCTATAGACTGTAGGCCCCATGAGGACAGGAATTGTATTCACCATGATGTCCTTATCACCTAGGGAACATCATGGCATATTGTCTGAATAAATGAGTGAAAAAAAGAGAGAAGAAAGGAAAGAAGGGGAAAAAGGAAAAAAAGGAGAAGAGAAGGAAAGAAAGTTGTTCTTGGGTACACACGAGCCATCCCAGTCTCACCAGTCTAGATTCCTGCCAAACTGGCTCAGCTCAGAGAACTAAGCTTCTATCTCAACTTTCCTACACAGCTTAAGATCTGGATCTCAGCTGGCTTTTTAGAGCCCAACACCATACCAAGCTTCTCTATGCTGCTTCCTAACCCACTAGGCAGTGCCCGAGATCCTGCTGGGCATGAGCTACACTCCTGGATTCCAACCCCAACCATTTGCCTGCCTTTCCTTGTTCCTTCCCACCTGGATTCTAACTGTTCCTCCCCATCTCATAGATCAGCCACCCAGCCTTAATGGCTGCCTGGATCTCCATTAATGATCATGTCTAGGCACCCATGCATTGAGCCCCTCACCA
The DNA here is from genome assembly GCA_963574355.1 of Loris lydekkerianus. Classification (NCBI taxonomy): domain Eukaryota; kingdom Metazoa; phylum Chordata; class Mammalia; order Primates; family Lorisidae; genus Loris; species Loris lydekkerianus. Next base: position 7,133 of record CAUYPK010046906.1, read on the forward strand.
GGGGAGGCTTTTCTACTCCTTTTTACTGCTGTGCAACTGAAGCCTCTCAAGCTTCATGCAGCTGGTTTTGGGCTCTGGGGAATGGGAATCATGGTTACCATTAGTATTTCTAGAATGGTTTAAGAACCGAACTCTTAGTGTAGCATCCTAGGATTGTTTCCACCAACTTCCCACAGAATATTGTGAAGACATGACATTTCTAAGAACTTTTAAAAGAACCCATTGAAAAATGTTAATTTTTCATGAAATTTCTTACTTGTCTAAGGTCTACCTACCACAACCATCTCAAACTAACCAACTAACCAACTAACTAGCCACCCTCACCCCACCACCAATACACACGTATTTCAGTCTTGCTACGCCTTTGCTAATTACCATGTACAACTTTGTTTCTGTGGGAAAATGCATGCCCAGATCAGTCAACCAACCTAAATAACAGTCTTTAGAACTTCAGTCCTCAGAGAGTAGAGGGCTGCCTGCCTGTCCACCAGACTAAAACCCTCCCTAAAGTTAGGAACAAGAGAAGTCAAAGATGGGATGTAGTTCAAAGTTCAACTTCAAAGTAATGGGACTAGTTAGGTATCCCTCCCCAAAGGCCCTTTTTTCTGTCTCCCACCGTCTACCCCCAGGTCTTATTCACACTGATCTTCCTGAATGGGATATCTTCTTCCCTTCCCTCTACCTAGTTAGACCTGGCCCATCCTCCTAGACCAGTGAATTTCAACCAGTGTGCCGTGGCACACTGGTATGCTATAAGAGGATCTTAGGTGTGCCATGAAAAATTTTAAAGATCATTTATTAAATTGTTTTCAAAAGAAGTTCAAAGCACAGTAAGTACATTCTTTTTTTTACTCTTCTTTTTGATCAACATAATTTAAGTGTGCTGAGAAAGTTTAACTATAAATATAAATGTGTCATGAGATAAAAAAGATTGAAAAACACAATTCTAGACCCATCCCATCCTTGTAGGTTCTGCAGACTTCTCCAGACTTGCCCACCTGCCCTCTCATGAACTCTTTGGGCACCTAGCACATGGGGTGTGTCCCCTAGTTAAAGAATTTCTCTTTTGTGTCTCCCCTAACTCATTGACAAGTTCTGTGTCTTGTGTATCTTTAGAGGGATGAACTTACCTAAGTCCTTGATCTTGTTATGGGATTGGAACTGAAGTCCTAGACACCCCCCATCTCCTCTCTCCTCTACCCTTTTTAAGCTCTCTAACATCACTGGGGCCAGACCAGGGCTCTCTGTTATCAGATATGTCAAGAAAAGGTGTAGCTATTTCAATACACCAAAGGTGTCTGCTTGTGATGGGAAACCAAATGCTTTCTAGGAAGGAAGAACTTAGTTAGCAAGCTCAACTGTTGGGATGTTGGGGTGATGGGCAGGAGAAAATCAGGGAAGAGGAGGCAAATCACTCTTCTAAGAGAAGCTGAAGGAGACGCCCCACTGAAGGAATTTTAGGCAAGGCTAGAAAGATAGGAAAGGTGGAAGCAGAGCCTGTCTGTCTAAAAAGAGAGGAGGAGGGCAGGGAAGTGGGGGGAAAGGAGGGAGAGATGGAGCAGCCTTTGCCAGGGCTGAAACTTTGAGGTAAAAACCATGTTTAAAGACGATTTTAAAGAAGGTTGTGCCGTGTGGCACAGTATACACCCCTCTTCACATCCCTTAGAAACCGCCAGTAAAAATCTGCATTGCTCCTTGAGTTTTTGGGACTCAGATGTGTGGCTTTTTCAGCACCTTGTTTCACAAGGCAACAGGTGCAGGAGTTCTCATGGTGTGAGCTGGCAAGTACACAGACTCCCAGGGTGGCCCAGCTTGAATGCAAATGCGTAACATGTGTGTTTTTTTGTTTAGAAGGTGTCGGGGTCATTCTTTATTGGTGTAAAGATTAAGTAAAAAAATAAATTTAGGAAAAAAAATTTTTTTAAAGGTTAGGCAAGTCCTACCAGGTTAATATATTTACTTTATTTTTAGACATCCTGATTGAACTTCGAGTAAGGTGTTTTTAAGCAGGAACGTGGAAGACCCCTGAGAATAAGATGAATCCTTATCTTTGCAGCCTATTTGTACCTGTGGGAAGCAGGCTGCTGCTTACTTATGGCTCAATTAACAGGAAAAACAAAAATTCATCCAGCAGTTCAGAAGAATGCTTTCCTGTTCCCTAGGAGGGAAGACCAAGGGGTCAGAAGGAGCCTGTGCGGAAGAACGTTCTCCCAGCAGCCACACCCTGTGGGCTGCAGAGCACACTCACACTTATAATTTAATTCAAGAAACCAGAGCTCCAAGCCAAGAGCAACAGCTTGTGATTTGTGGGTGCTAAACATGCCAGAAAGTGGTCAGCATGTAGGCGACCAGATGGGAGGGGAAGGTATTCCTTAGCTGCAATGGAGGAGGGGGGCTGAAGACCTTTTCTATTTCAGCACATGTGGCTCTTCTTTTCTGAGGATTGCTGGCCACCCTGGGGTAGCCCTGACCAGGAAAGTCTGAGTTTGCAGGCCTCTGAGACTGAAGGTCAGGCGAGGTTACTTTAAAAATAAACTCTTGTGACTGTAACCCTGGCTCAGCGTGTGCATTTGTGGCCTTGGACTGAAGACATTGGCCACAGCTATGATTTGTATTCACCAAAAATAGTCATTTCAGCATTGGAGGGTGAAATCAGAAAGGGAGAGCCAAGTTCAAGTTCTCACTCTCTTGTTGCTTTTCTCCATGAAACCAAGCAGATCAGCTCAGTCCTTGTCCTTCTCTCTTGAGTCAGCTATCCTGCTCAAGATTTGCCACCCTCCTTCAATGAACCCCGACTGGGGACCATTTGAGCATGAGCCCCTGGGGATTCCACAGAGAACAAAGTGGATACGGCCCTGTCCTCAAGGACCTTAAAGTCTTCCTGGGAGTGTACCAGATTCCTGTGGCTGCCATAACAAAGAAACACCAACTAGGTGGCTTCAAATATCAGAAACTGTTTTTTTTTAATTTTGGACTAATGTAAGAGTACATACAATTACGTTACATTGTTTGCACTTGTTAGGTAAAGTCCAAGTTGAGGTTGAGCCCTTCACCCAGGAGGTTTTTTCCTCATAGTTTTGGAGGCCAGAAGTCCAAAGTGAAGGTGTCAGAGGGGCTGTGCTCCCTCCAGAAGCTCTAGAGAGGGGCCCATCCCCACCTCTTCCTAGTCTATGGCGCTGGCTGTAAATCTTTGGCGCTCTTCGGCTTGTAGTTGTCTCACTCTAGTCTGCCTCTGTCTGCATTTGGCCTTTTGTCCTATGTGTCTAGGTTTTTGTGTCCAAATTTTTCTCTTCTCCTAAGTACACTAGTCATGTTGGACTTGGGGCCCGCCCTGATTCAGTCTGAGCTCATCTTAACGAAGTACATCTGCAAAGACCTTATTTCCAAAACAAGATCATATTCTGAGATCCCAAGCTAACGTGAATTTGATTGGGGGGGGAGGGCACAGTTCAACTCCATTACCATTCTCAAATGGTAAACATATAAACACAAGTAGATAGATTCAGGGGGTGGGAAATAATCATAGAGAAAGGGCCCGGGACATGAGTCTGAATGAGGAGCTTCCAAACACCAGAATGTTCTCAAAAGGAGTTATTCTCCTCAATACCCAGGGTGCTGTCAGGAGCAGAGCTGTCCCTCTCAGGGAAATCAGGGCCACCAGCTGAATGGCACTTCCATCACTGCAGGTGGGAGCATGTTGCTTGTGGTGATGGGGCTAAGACATGCCACTTGGAGTCAGACGTCCAGGGTCACAGAGAGCTATCTGGCTGCCCTTAACCACCATTCACAGTCTCTCCGCCTCAACTTTTTCTATTTCAGCTTCTTCTAGGGGGCTGGTGACCAGTAGCAAGTGTGTGTGTTGGGGGTGTGGGGCAGCTCACCTGGGGCTTCTGAAACCACAGTGAGGGAGAGTGTGGGAACCACGTGGTGCTTGGTGGGTACAACCTGGAACCTGGAGGTTTCCACCTTTCTCACGCTATGGTCCCCAGGCGACAGCTGGTTGGACGGCCATCTTTGTACTTTGCCTCCTTCCCTGCTTTGCTCCCTATGTCTCCCACGCACAGAATCACACCCCTCAATAAAGAATTCACCTTCAGAGCGGCACCTGTGGCTCAAAGGAGTAGGGCACTGGCCCCATAAGCTAGAGATGGTGGATTCAAACACAGCCTTGGCCAAAAATTGAAAAAAAAAAAAGAATTCACTTTTACATTTTTGTGTTAGCTTCTGCTTTGGGGGAAACCAGGCTAAGACAGCCACTTCTAGGTGGCTTATGAAATTACCTTATCTCTTTAAACCTAAATGTTCTCATCTTCACAATGGGGGAAAATAGGAGCTCTTGCTGTGGTAGACAGAATAATGGCCCCCTAAAAATGCCCATAGCCTAACCCCTGGCACGTGTTAATGTGTTAGATTCCATAGCAAAGGGAAATTAAAGTTGCAGGTGGCTAAGGCTGTTAATTAGCTTCTCTGAAAATAGGAAGATTATTCTGGATAATCCAGGTAGGCCCAGTGTAACTAAAGCAGCCTTAAAAAGTGGAAGTAGTAGGAGGTGCCCGTGGCTCAAAGGAATAGGGCACCGGCCCCATATGCTGGAGGTGGCGGGTTCAAACCCAGCCCCAGCCAAGAACTGCAAAAAAAAAAAGTGGAAGTGGCAGAAGAGAAATGTGACTGCTGTCATGGTGTGTGACACACTTCTTGGAGGCGGGACACAATTATAAGAGGATCTTTACCTAACAAACGCAATAAGTGTAACCTGGTTCTCTGTACCCTCAATGAATCCACATTAGGAAAAAAAAGAAAAGAAAAAAAAATTGACTACTGGAGAGAAAGGCAATGTTGCTGGCATGGAGCTGGAGGAGGACGCCAGGGACCAAGGAGCAGGGCCAGCCCCTGGGAGCTGGAAAGGGCACAGCGGACATCTTGGCTGTAGCCCAGTGAGACCTGGGTCAGACTTCCAACATTCAGAACTGGAATAATACATGTGTGTTATTTTAAACCTCTGAACCTGTGGTAATTTGTCATAGCAGCAAATAGCTAATATACTTACCTTGTGGGCTATGGTAACAACTTAACAAGATAATAAATGTAAAGTACTTAGCTCAAGTCCTGGCACATAGGAAATGGGTTGTTATTACTGTTACGCCTAGTAGTAAATAGCCTGAGCGTGCCCATCTGATTTATTAGTGCAGACATCCGGGTCCCACCCCAGGTGAGTCAGAAGTCTGGGAATGGGGAGGAAAAAACTTTAGCCATAAAAGTTACACAAGTGACCCTGATGTACAGCCAGGGCCTGGAATCACACTTTTGAGCCCAAAATTATAATCTTGTGGCCACCAAGAACATCTTATCCTCTGGCCCCCTGGCACTCCTGTCCTCACCCATTTTCAGGCTGCCCCAGCCACCTGGAAAGCATCCCTAGGCCTGAAATAGAAGCCACAACCCTTGGTCTAAAAATGTTTTTTCCTCCCAATTTGATATTTTTGTCACTGTGAATGCCTCACACTCTGCATTTAAAGTATGGTGACAGTTACGCAGGTATCACCAGGGTACTGGGCCAGATCCTGCAGGTGGGGTCTCCGGACCAGCAGTGTCAGCTCACCTGGAACTTGTTTGAAGTGCAGATTCTCCCCCCACATCACAGACCTGTTGAATCAGAAACTCTGAGAGTGGGGCCCAGCAGTCTGCTCTGTAACAAGGCCTCCAGGAGATCCGGACTTGTGGTCAAGTTGAGAACCACTCAGGCACTGCCCTGGGCACTGTACCAGAGGCCAATTGTGGGTGGCTGAGCACCTGTCATTGGGGCCTAAGTTTAGAATCCTGTCTATTCTTCCTATCCTCTGGGGTTAGTCACACAGGATGTAAAGCTTATTAATTCAAGTATTATTTGAGTGCCTACTATATGCCCAGTACTGCACCAAAAAATGGGGTACAGTGGGGAACAAGCCAGAGTGAGGTCTGATCTCAGAGTTGACACAGAAGAAGCCTTAAATCACTACCCAGGGATATCTTACACAATATAATTTTCAGAGTTTTAAAATTGGTGCTTCTCAAACTTTCCTTTGAGTACACATCCCCCAAGATGTGTTCAAACGCTGATTCTGACTCCCTCGGCCAGGACAGGCCTGAGCATCTGCATCTCCAACAAGCTCTCGGACGGCACCAAGACTGCGGGGCCTAGGGCCACACTTGGGAGAAGCAAAGCTTAGAACCTCTTGCTTTGCCTTCATATCCCTTATCCCACTCTAGCTACAATTTCTTTAATGGGGAAAGTGCCAGGCATTATTTTCCTCATTTCAGGCAGAAAACCGAGCCCTAAACTTGAGCATTAGGCCTGGGCCTAGAACCTGAGAACTCCTTGCTCATTGCAAGCCTTGTCAAGAGGTACAAGTGGCCAAGACAAAGGACAGAGGCTCCCTAATTAATTTCTGCATGTGAGTTTTATCACTGAACCACAGAGCTCTTCCTGCACCAGCCCTAATGTGGGGGAGACAGCTGGTTCTCCCTCTGGTCCAGGACTTTGCTGAGAAAATAGACATGAATTTGTGAGGCTTCCCAGTCAAAACGACCTCTTCAGCCAGCTCTGGATGATACAGAAGGCAAGCTCCCCACTTTGCTGCAGGAGAAAAGTAACACTGGATGGTTGCAACGCATCTCCTTTTGAAAATAAATGCCTCCCAGTCCCCTACAACAAAGGGGAAATGGGAAGCAGGCTTATCCTGGCTTGTTTCCATCCCGGCAGCTGGAATCTATTGGACACAGTCAGTCACTCTCCCCTGAGATGGGCCGGCTGGGTAAACACTTCCATTTCCTTCTAGGATGCTGTTTTCCCTCCTAGGCCTCCAACCTCAAGGCTGAGGGGTGCCCCTTCTTATATCCCGTCTACATTTCTTGCTTGCACTGAGCTCTCTGAGCCTCATGACAGTGGTTTGCAAGATTCCAAGAAATTTGAGGCATTTTTCCTTCTGGAGTTTCCACCCACATGGTATCAAACATACTAAAAACCATCTACATCTCAAATATTAAGTATTTAGCCAATGTGAGCAATTTTTGTTAGTATGTTGACTGTAAAAAAAAATATGATACGACTTGTATAATTCTGCTTTTGAAATAATTCTCCTACAAGGAATAAATTCAATCTGCAACTGGCTGTGATTTCACAAAGAAAAGCAAGCCTCGTTGTTTTTAAGCATAATGGAGTCTTATGAATTCCCAACATATTTATGAAATTAGCACATAATTTCTGTAGGTATTTAATCAAAACTTATTTAATTCCAATGTTGCAGTTTTCTTTTCTTACTTTGGACTTCCCTGCAGTTTTTTTTTTTTTTTTGGGGGGGGTCTTAAACATTTTTTGTAGGCACTTCATGGAACTTAATGGCTAACATGGTCCCCCTCCTACCGCACCTCACCCAAGGAAACCACTTCCCAGCTCAGAGTCTTCAGGGCACTTTGCCTCTTTCCTGCTTTCCATACCTCCACCAGATCTGGTTTCAGCCAAGAATCTGGTTGCCATGGTGACAGAAAACTAGGCAGAATCGTCAGGTCCTGGGCTTTGTTCAAAGGGACTAAATTTTAATTACAGAAAGTGTGGTGAGCAGCTGGCAAGGGAGCGGAACGATGCAGTGTGAACTGATAGATTGGGAAAGGCCATCATGGGAGAGGACATGGCAGGGAGGTGGCAGGGCAAGGGGCCCAGGCAGCTGCTCAAAGACTGTACACAGGGGTCAGTCTCAGGGGCTTGGGGGTCAGATGGCCTTACAGTCCTAGTACTTTTGCTCCTCATCATGTGACTCTGGGCAAATAGTTTCATGTCTCTGTGCCTTAGTTTCATTCTTACAACAGGATAATAACAAATTACAGTATAAAACAAATAACAAATGCCTGCCTCCTGCACCTATTCTAAGGATTAAAGGAGCTCCTGCCAGTAAAGCATATTAGATGATCAAATATTATATTCCTAAGTGTGTATATGTATTTATGTCCATTGAATTCTATCAGAAGAAGAGCTACAATTTTATTATTGAAAGCAACAGGTCCAAAGAGGGTATTAGAGTCACTCTCAATGTCTCCGCCCTCAGTATGATGTGACTCCAGGACTCTAGTGCTAAGGGAGAAGAAAACCCTCTTGTGCTGATGGCTTCAGCGCATGTCAGGACTCAGACACCCCAGCTCTCACATATAAAGCCAAGAGTAGAAGAAAATGTAAAGGATGAAATTAACAGCCTGTTTTTGTTTTTTTTTTTCTTTGAGACAGAGACTCAAGCTGTCACCCTGGATAGAGTGCTGTGGCATCACAGCTCACAGCAACCTCAAACTCTTGGGCTTAAGCAATTCTCTTGCCTCAGGCTCCTAAGTAGCTGGGACTACAGGTGCCCACCACAACACCCAGCTATTTTTTGTCATTGTCATTTAGCCTCGATGTATGTGGCTGGCACCCTACTCACTGACCTACGGGCACCGAGCCCCAGCTACGATTTTGTTGCCATTGTTGTTTTAGCTGGCCCGGGCCGGGTTCGAACCCACCAGCCTGGGTGTACGTGGCTGGCGTCCTACCCCCTGAGCTTCAGGCGCTGCCAATAGCCTACAATTGTAAGCTACCCAAGCAACCTCAAACCAGGTGACCCTGCTGACAGCAAAGGCAGTAAGGCAGCAGTTCACATAACATAGAGGGGTAGTGATTCTCAAACTGAGATGTTAATTGGAATACCATCCTCCCCTCCCAGAGAATCCTCCACTAGCATATTGAAATCTAGCTGGGAGAAAGATTCAACGGAGATTTTATGAGCCAGGCCAGGAGGTGACCGGCATTATTTCCAACCCCACTACATCAGCCGGACTCAGTCATGTGCCATCCCTAGTGCAAGAGGCTAAGAAGCAGGCTAACAGCCAGCCACTGCCATGTGGGTGATTTGAATGCACAGCTAAGTGCAAAAACTGCTCTCCTGGGGCAAAAGGGGGAAAAAAGTTGAAGTTTCAAAAACAGTAGAAAGAGACTAAAGGAAACAAACAAAATAACATCTTGTGGTGGGAGAAGTCTATGGTTTACAGAGCACTGTCACACACACCCACTCAATGTTCCAGATAAGGTACCACGGGCTCCAACATGCCCTTCAAAGTGCTGCGACAGCACGTTGTCCAGACCTCCCCTTCCCACCCAGTCCCTTCTAGTCTTCTGTCTGCTCAGTTAGACTGTGGGCAAGGGTTTCAATTCATTCATCCTTGAATCCTAGTGTTTGACATGTGCTTGGCACAGTCTAAGTAATAAGTGCTGGTTGAATTCAGTTGACTAGGAGATAACCAGAAAAGAAGAAAGTGAGACAGAAAAATAAAAGCACCAGTGGTTGGGAGCACAGATTTTGCCTCTTAGTAGCTGGGTGACCTGGGACAGGTGATTTAATTCCCCAGTGCCTCAGTTTCCTTGTTTGTAAGTAGGGTTCATGATTGCATGAACCCCTCAAATGCCTGTTGTGGGAGTTAAATGAGCTAAGCTATCCAACTGTGCTTAGAAGAATGTCTGACTCATAGAAAGTGCTGGGTAGGTATTGTTGCTATTTTTGTTAGGAAGACAATAAGAAATCCCACCACTAAAAGGATGTGTGGGCAGGAAAAAACAGTCACAACAAGAATGGCCCGTGTACCTGCAAAATGGGGGTGAGGAGGAGTCTGATGGAGACAGGTACACTTCTTCACACACCATGGCCAAGAGACTTCAAAGCAAGTAAACATCAGAGGTTGACATTTGACTTTTTGCAGAGCAAATGGAACATCACCATGCTAAGTCTGTACAAGTGCGGGCAGGAAATGGAACAGCCAGTGAACAGTTGACACAGGTGACAAGGAGTCCCGTGGTGCCAAGTCTAGGCTGTGATTTTGAAGGGAGAATAAGACATGTGCTGAGGAAGGGGGGTGGGGGATATAGCGGAGGGGAGGGTGGAGAGACAGAAGAAACCTTTCCGAGTATCAAAGATCCCCCTTGATAATATATGTCACTCTCTTCAGGCAATCAGTGATTGCTTTACTGCATTAAAAAATTCCATAATTCAAGAGATATATTGTAGCAGATGCCTAATAAAATTTCAAAGACTTGGAAGAGACAAAAACATATTAGAAGAAACTCCTAAAACCCTAGATGATAAGACTATGAGGGAAATAATGAAATGAATTTCAGCTTAGTCATTCAAGGTTTATGTTTATTTCTCATGAAAATAAAAGACCACTTTAGATGACACCAAGATCAGGTGTCTAACCTGTGGATAACCTGGGCCCTGCTGTCTCTTTCTCTACTTGTTAGCCCCTCTCAAAAGGTGACCAAGAGATTAAAAACATGATGGGATGACAATTGTTCCAATCTGAGAAAAGTAGAGGGAATCATTTTAGCCTGCCCTCCAGAAGAGCCTGGGTATGGTTGGGCTATGTCTAGGAGAATCCAAGGGTCCCTTCTACCATTAAGACCCTAGGATTTACAGGTGTATGTAAATCCCCTACATGAGGATGGCCCTGTGGTCCCACCATCAGGAAAATAAGTGCCAGGTGCTTGGCGAGCTTCTTCTGAGATTACTCTGACCCTTAGTGAGATAAGCGATCAGTAGGGAGAACAGTCTGTGATTAAAGAATGTTCCACCAATTCTCTGCTGTCTCCTGGCCAGTGCCTACAATTCTGCAGTCAGATAATCAGCCCTTGTCATTAAGGCTATGACCACCACTGCCGTGAAAAATCCCGAGAGTGTCTTCTGGCATCTACCTCTTATGATTGAAAATCCACGAGTACATGGAGGTGGCAAGGTGAGTCCCTGAAAATGGAGGGCAGGAGAGGAATGAAAGAGAGAGCAGAGTTGCCCGAGTCCAACTTCATGCCTCTTCTCTGCTTAAACTCCTTCTGCAGGTCCCTTCCCCGAGAACCACATCTGCACTGTTCACTGAAGCTCCCAACCCCCTGGGAATTGTGAATTACACCTTGTCCTCTGCCTCTGCCACTTCCTGCCACTGCTCCGAAGCCACACTGATTGGCCTGTTGCAGCCCCTTGGACACACCACGCCTTCTCCATCTTTGCATGTGTCGTGGCCCCTCCCTGGGAGACGTTCCTGCCGCTCCTCCCAGAACTGGGTCTTTGCGGGGTTACTTTCTTTGAGAGGAGGGAGCATTTTCACCACCAGAAGGGATCTTGCTACCTCGGTAGCCACCATTCAAGTGGTTGTTGGATGAATAAACTTGTTTCACAGTCTGATTGGGCAAGCCCCACTCTCAGTTCCCGGTAGGATCAGGCTTGGTGAGTGGGCTGAGTTTCTATAAAAGTCTCCCTACCAATTACAATTTTGGTGAAACTATCTTTGTGGGCACAATTGGGAAAACTTGGTGCTCTCGATTCACTTCTCCAGCTGTGGACATGTGGCTGGGCCCACAAAACAGCCTCCTCCTGCTTTCACTTTTTATTTCGATTGGCCACAGGAACAGTGGGGTGCTACCTAGTTAGAAGCCCTAAGAAAGAGGACCCAGAAAGATGGTCAAGAAGGTTTAAATTTTGGTGCTAGGTCTTCTGGGTATATGCCCAGCAGAGGAGAGAGTTCTGTATGACTTAAGGGACTTAGAAATTTTAATCAATGCTCAAAGCTGCCCACAAATCACACAGTTGGGACAAAGCCAACACATTTTCTAAACTCAGCTCACTTTCCAAGTCATGCAACTCGCTGGCAAAGACCTCTGCGTCCTGAATGTTGCCCCTATAGCTATTATCACATTAAAGGATGAAATGCAGAATGTCCTAGAAAGAAAAGAAAACCCAAGGCCAGGAAGTTAAGATCTCAAAGTGGAGAGCTGAATGTGCTGCACCTTTTAGTCCCAGCCTCAGGACTGCTCACAGAGGATAAACAGTGAGTGCTTCTCATATTACAAAAGAAACTTACAGAAATTACAACTTGTAGCCTACAGGACTTGGAGAGTAAAATGAGTGTCCTTAAAAGTTTCTGCTCTGATTGATTTGGCAACACTGGTCATTTCATATCCTGCTTGAAAGCATTCACTTTAGCTTGAAACATTAAAAAAACATAAAATTAATTCATTATGTAAGAAATGTAGTTTCTAGTCCAGAGCAAGTCAATAAAAATATATATATGTTAAAGCCTTTATTAGGAAAAAAATAAATAAGAATAGGTGAAATTCATTTGAATTCTATTTTAAGATATTAAAAACATTACCATTTCAATATGTAATCAATATACAAATCAAGACATTTTACTTTTCCAATACTAAATCTTCAAATTCCTGTTAAGTATAGAATAGTTATGTCTCATGTCAATTCAACCATATAACCACATGTGGCCACCATGCTGGACAGTGCATGTCCACGCACAACCCTTCAGAGCGCTCAAAATGTGGTAGAAAAAGAAACAGATCCATGGTGGTAAACAGATTAGGCCAAACCCTTCATTCTACAGATGCAGGGGAGAGCTGGCACCCCAAAGACCCCACATCTTGTTACAGTCAAATCAGAGCAAGAGTCTACCCTTCTCAATCCCACTGCCCTTTTCAATAGAACTACAAAGAAGAACAAGGCCCTGAAAAGGAGGTGGTAAGGGAGGGAGAAGAGAAGACACCCCTCCACACGGGCCCTATGTGCTCCACATTTTCCCACTGCCTGTAAATGCCAGGTGATCGATCATTCCCTGTCAGTTAATGTTACGGTCACCCATTTGGACATGCATCACCTAATACGTGCCAGGCTCAGCCCTGCAGACTCTGAACTGAACAAGAACTCCATCCCCAATGTGCTTACAGGAGAGCTGGAGGAAGATAAGCAAACAATCACAAGAATGCATGTATATAATGACACAAGGTGAAAAGGTTATGGAAGAATGGCGTACAGCGCTCAGAGAGTGGTGAAAGAAGGGATGCATCTTCATCCAAGAGTTCGCAGGAAGTTCTCTGAGTTGAGATCTGAGTTACCAATGGGGTGACCAGGCCCTCCAGGACAGCACTTTTCATACAGATGCATTAACGTTTTCCAGTGTCTACGACCATTCCTTCCTCCTATTTGTTTCTAAGCCTATTTCTTCTTCTACTTTCTTCCAAACGTGGAAAGACATTGAATTCTAGAGATCAATAATCACACCATTTGAGAGCTAATCTACATTATGGCAGGACAGACACCCAAATATCTGCCTTCTAACACAGGGCATGTCCACTCTGATTTAGCTGCATTTATAAAACTTAACGATTTACGGTAGTGATTTCCTGTGTATCTCAAGGTAGTTTAGTGTCAAAATGCCAATATTCTTGTGTGCCTTATTAAAGTTAGAACTTGGCTTGGTAGGTCACAGACAAGGCTTTAAGGAGGGCAGTAGCATACTCCAATTAGTTTCCTAGGATAGCTATGCTGGAAGTTTGACAGATTAACTAAAAGGGAGTCACACTGGTAGAAAGAGACCAGAGAGGAACAACTACTGCAATAGTTGAGGTGACAGAGCACACAGCCTGACCCGAGGCATAGGACGCATTTCAGAATTTACTCAACTACGGTCAGACAGACACCTGCACAAATGTAGTTGTCAGACGCCCAAGACCCGGGCCGCTCAACCATGTCTGCCTGGTAGAAACATTGTGGAGTTTTTCAAAAACACCCATGCCCAGACGTAACCTCAGAGAATATGACTCAAATAGTCACAATAGGGCTTTGCTATCAGGACTTTTCAAAAGCTCCCCAAGTGTTTCTATTTTAAGCCAGGGTTGAAAATCACAGGTTTGACCAGAATAGCTTTCTGAAACCCTGAAGTGAAAAAAAAAAAAAAAAAAAAAAAAAAAAAAATGTTTTTTTTCCATTCTTTACTTTAGTAAATAATTATTGAGTGCCTATGATTATCAGGCCCTAGATTAAGTGCTTATTTAATCTTACAAAACCTAGGGGTTATATGACATCTTTTCTGACCCCTTTCAGAGAAGTGAAGTGACTTCCAATAGCATGACAGGCAAATGACAGAACTTAAATTTGAACCCAGCTCTGAATATCCAGATCCACTACAAGCAGATGATTTTACCAGCATCTTTAGATTTGAACCTTTAATTATAATGGGACTTAGGGTGCTCTTGAATCCTTGGGTACCTTGACTCCCAGGGAGTGTAAGCACAAAAGCTAAACCACACCCCACGTTTCCACTGAACCCTCTGCTGTGTCTAATGCCACGTGGACAACTACGGCATCTAAACTCATGTATGCTGCATTCACCATCATACTGCTAAAACAAGTGTTGGGTATATTTTTCACATTTGCCACCATAGAAGGCTTAACTATATTACCATAAGAAAATGTTGAAGAGTTACAATACATTAAGTAGCATGGCAATATGAACGCTGTATATTTATAACCTACAATAATTCCTTTAGTAGCAAGGCTCAAATTCATATGAATGTATGAAGACGCCGTAACAGTAACTTGTCACACCTTTGTATCATGACCAATAAATAGGAGACATACTATTACAGCAACCAACTAGAAAGCCCACTTACATTTCCACAGGTACGCAGACACTGGTGGCATTTTCTGAAGTAGGAATGCCCATTACGTAGCAGTGCTAACCACTTAGGAAAAACTTATTAGTAAGTCAAGTCTTTTATAGTGGAGCCCAAATTCATGTAAAATAAAATATGAAACAAGTTCCTATGATCGGTTAATTCTAATATATGGTCCCAGCTTATTTGTTTGAAACTCGAGGGCTTGGTGTTAAGCCAGAGGAAATCATTAATTTAAATGTAAAATCTTCTTATACTATCAAGTTGAATAAAAAAAAAAAAAAAACGACTACGCTAGGCTACTTAGATGTCCATGGTTGTTCCAAGCCGGAAGGCTACCAGCCTGTGCTCCTCCTAGTTTGCAAGTAAGTGGACTGCAAGGAAACATAATACACTAATTCCTTGAAGGGTGATAAATATTCATTAGCATAAATATTTACATGCATTTAAAATTAACCTTGCCAAAGAAAAATGACAGTGGTAGAGAATTAAATGCTGTTACATATTATACACACATATGTGCCCACATATGTACACATAATGCCAGTCTCTGCACTGAGCGTTTTACAGCCATTACTAAATGCTCAAGATAATCTTATAAACAAAGTAATAACATTATTTTCATTTTAAAGATAATTCAACTGAGGAAGAGAGAGAGGTTAAAAAACTGGCCCATGTTCACAAAGACAGTGAGTGGTAAAGCCAACACCTGCATACAAGGTGATCTGAGCCAAAGTGTGTAGCTAAAATCATAACAATTAAAACAGCTCATGACAACTGCTAAATAGATTGTAGAGCCAGGGAGGGGAGGTGAGAGAGTCTGTGCTCTATTTCATCACCCCTTCTATACCCACCCTAATTTCTCATGTTTGAAATATGACATATCCATTTATTGTCTGTCTCCCTGAACTAAACAGAGCATAAGCTTCAAGGGAGGAGGGGATTTGTCAGCCTCGTTCGCTGCAGCATCTTGCAGCATCCACAGTACCTAGATCCCCACAAGGCCCACAGATGCTCAGAACTGTATCTGACCCAGGAACGCCTGAGTGGGCGTGCATGCTGGAAGTGAGGACCTTGGGCTCAGGATGGGGGAATATAAAAGAGGGTTTGAGAGGTAAGTTGCAGACAGTGTTAAACACCAGGCTTCAGAGTCTAGACCTTGCATTTATTAAGGAAGCCAACAGAGGTTTTTGAACTGGAGAACAAACTGTCCAAAAGTAGTATGCTAATACCACTAGCTGCACAAGATAGTTTAACAGGATGGAGCCTGAACTGAGGAAGTTGTTTTAACAATAGTCTAATTCTGAATTGATTGGGCAGTGAACCTGGGGGATGGCAGAGGAAACGGATACGGCAAGCATTATGAAAAAGGGAGCAGTTCGACTTGTGCACTATGGATATACCAAATCCCTGGGAACCAGGTTTAGCTTGAACAAACTTTAGAGAAGATGATCTAACTCTAAATCAGTTGCTGTGTAGAAGGTGCTCTGCAGAAAGGATTAAATCCAGGCATTATTCAGAAATTTTATTTTTTCCCAGAGAGGATCAAAGATAGCTCTGGCTGGCTGTGGCTGAAATAGCTGACCCAGAATCTCAGAGATCCGTGTGGGCCAAATGCCCCCCACATTAAGGCCGCTGGCCTGAATCTCTGTCAAGGGGGAGTCACAAGTCTAGGACAGGCCCAGGGATACTCTGGTAGCTCTACTGAGGAATTTGAAACTACTGGGAGCTGTCACCATAAATGGGCCACTATTAGGAAAATATGATCTGTATAAACATTAGTTTGATTCATAGTTGTTTGTTTTTTTTTTTTTTCTTTCTTTGGCTTTCCTCCTTTTCAGCCTTTGCTGAGGAATATGACCAAACACAATACATTAAGCTCCCCTTCTTTTATAACTATATTGGATTTAATCAGTCTTTTGAAATTCACTTGCATTTTAACTTGATTAACTGTTTTTATTTAATTTCACATTCTGAGATACCTTCTTTCATTCCAAATCTTTGCTCATTTTCTCTTTAGGAGAAACTTCATTTGAATCACATACGTGACTGTTAATATTCTTGAAACAGTGTGACAATATCTGTGGCTTTATAACTCTATTACCTGTGGCCTTTAAATCCTGAAAGGAATTACTACGTTAGGAGCCTCAAAGACTTCTTTTTCTAGATCTCAGATATTTTTCAACGAGCAAGGAGATTTTTTTCCATCATCAGCTCCTCTGAGTGTGTGTGATTAATCCAGGATAATCCGAATTTCCCTTGGGGTCTGAGTATTTACCAAGAACCCAACACAGAGAAGATAATCCTCTCAAAGGATATAGAAAGTAGCTCAAGACTTTAGGGGCAAAATGACACCAAGGAGCATATACTGTGACACCGTGGGTACAGTTACTTATCCAACAAAAAGAGAGGAAAAAGAAAGTTACTGACGTCCAAGATCCTTTCACAAAGTTATTTGGGGGCTGTCACCCCTTCTTTAGCAGCTGCTTCTGAGATGCCCTTTCCAGCCAAACTCTGAAGGCAAAAACAGTGTGTGGTGTCATCTGATGAGCCAGGGTGCCTTCCGGCAGTGTCCAGGAACAGAACAGAAATCTCGAGTGAGAAAACATTTGTATCATCGATGAAGATACTAAGAAAACTCATATCTAAATAACGTATTAAATTATATGCTTTTAACTATTGTCATGCTGACATTTTTAACCTATCTTCAGTGCTATATGAAAATTCTTGTGGAATATCATTAAATTCCTTGGACAGAAACCACCAGGGTAGATCTACTTTATATATATTGGCTTCTGTACAATAGTAAATTGTGATCAAAATAATTATGATGTTTCTGTTCTGATATTATTGCATGATATGTTTTCTTTTTTCATTCTCTGTCTTGAACACTCCCCCGCGAATGCCTTGTTAAAATATGGTTTATTTAAGAGGTTTTGAAAGCTTATTTTTTTTCTTATTAAATCATAAAGAGGTAGATTATGTATACATTAATGCATTTATGGGGTACAATGTGCTGATTTCATATATAATTTGAAATACTTACATCGTACTGGTTAATATATCCCTCACCTCATTTACTTAATTATTGTGTCAAGACATTTATACTCTATACTTAATAGATCTGACATGTACCCTTGCAATATGCACCACAGGTGTGATCCCACCGTTCACCCTCCCTCCATCTGGCCTTCCCCCCCATTCCCCCCTCCTCCCTCCTTCATCTTGGGCCATAGTTGTGATCTATTCTTCACATGAAAGTGTGAGTGACTGTAAATTGGTTTCATAATAGTATGGAGTACATTGGATACTATTTCCTCCATTCTTGAGGTACTTTTCTAAGTAGGGTATGTTCCAGCTCCATCCATATAAACATAAAAGGCTGCATAATATTCCATGGTATACATATACCACAATTTATTAATCCATTCATGGGTCGATGGGCATTTGGGTTTCTTTAATGACTTGGCTATTATGAATTAAACTGCAATGAACAATCTGTTGCAAATATCTTTATAATAGAGTGATTTTTGGTCTTTTGGATATACTTCTAGTAGAGGAATTACAGGATCGAAAGGTAGGTCTAATTTTAGACCCCTGAGTGTTCTCCATACTTCTTTGCAAAAGGGACGGGTTTTGAAATCTTAAATAAAGATTTAGACTTTTTCTAAAATCTTAAAGTTTTAGATGATCTTTTAAAGTTATTTCCCCTATAGGATATTTGATAGCAACCTGAAATAACAGGGGAAAAACCTCTAATTTTCAAGTGACAGCCCAGAGTCGAACTTTTATATCCAGTTATGAAACTTTGCCAAAGTCACAGGTCTTCCAGCACAGGAAGAAGAAACTGGAGCTAATGCAAAGAGCCCTGTATGAAACAGAATATTTGGACGTTTTGATTTGCCTGTTTCAAAATAGTTACTTCAATAAAGTCTGGTCAAAAGACAGGATAAAAGACCTAAGCTTACTAGGAAGTAATAAACTAAAAGAGTCTCTGGAGCCCCTTAAATCCCTGATTCCAACTCAACTCTTTACATTCTCAACTCCTGTTAAAATCCTAATTGTCAGGTTGAAGATGGGATGAAAGCTCAAGAATGTGGAAACGGAGTATTTAAATTAAAGCAAAGCAAAGAAAATCAGAAAACTTTACTATTTTTTTTTTCAGGCCACATCAAAAATTCCTGGCATCAAATCAAAGTATATCCAAGTGGTGCCCACAAAATAGCCTCAAAATGTCATGCAACCAGCAGAGGATTACACAGAGATTCTGCTCCTTGATGCAGCCCTGACGTGCTGTGGGACCATGGCCAGCCCACGTGGTTTCTCTGGACCCCAAATCCTCATCTCTGATATGAGTGGCTTGAGCTATTTGGATTTCTAACCTCCACTCTACTCCTAAATTGACACACCACCCGCTCCTATCAATGAGCCAAAAGTGGCACTGTCATAGCACTTTTTTTTAATCAGTTCTCTTAGCAATAAGACATGTGAACTGGGTTCAATGAGCTTGACTGCCCCTCTATACACACATTCTGTAAATTGATGGTGGATTATAGATTCCATTTACAAACCAGTGGAAAGACTCTATATTTTTTCGTACTAAAATATAAAGCTATTAAATGTACAATATACAATGGTTACAATTTTTTTAAAAACAAAAAACATACAAATCTAGTTTTGACCTAAATAAGGATCAAATATTTGTTAAGAGAGCACATTCTGTTCACAGGTAAAGGGTTTCTTAAAAGCTTCACAAAATAAATTCCTAGGTATCAAGACAGTCATTTTTTTTGCAGTTGTCTGACAGGAGAGTTCACAAACTAAACACGAACTATTGTTTTGTTTGTTTGTTTTTTAAAAAAAGTACACATACACAAATTTACCATACAAGAACTTGGTCAGAAACACATACTGATTCCAAACATACTATCATCCAAACATTTGAATCTTTTTCTTATCTACTCCTTCCCAAGATATTAATATAATTTAATTCAATAAAATGTATTTGATTTTTGGTTTTCATGAGTAATTCTTAAAAATAAACGAAAAACGCTCTTAGAGTAAGTGCAGGGTGTCCATAAAGTTCGTATGCAATTTTAAATTTTACGCCATTTTAAATTGCACACGAAGTTTATGGACACCCTGTAGGATTTCAAGATAGGATAAAAGACCTCACATTACTACAATTTTCAAAAAGGTACTAATTTTAATATGATTATCATCAGCTACTATTATCATGAACTCTACGTTAACAATTTTACATATAAATAAAATTATACATAAAAATGAGATATCTAATAGGAAACTGAGTGTCAGAGAAATTACATAAGCAATCTAACATACTGTCGCTGTAGTTCAAACCCAAGTCACTTCAGCCTCCTTATAACACTAGTTTGTCCTTAGTAATCCTCAAACTTGGAAAAGCTACTATTTTATTTTCATTTCATCCTTCACTTAAATATTTATTGACAATATGCCATAAATTCCGCTGGGTGTCGGAGATAAACAGCAGCATAAGGAGGCAGTCCCTTTCCGCAGGGAGCTCCTCAGGCTGTGGAAAGAGAGAAGCATAAACAAACCACCGCCCTGACACTGGAAGTGCTATGAATAAGGCGTTAACAGGGTTCAAAAAACTACAGAGGAGTCAGGTGCAGCTGCATCTCCGGGTCATGGGCGTTCTTCCAGTGGGTTATACTGCAATAAACTTTTAAAGGATGATTACTGATGTGTCTGTAGAGAACAGTGGAGAAGGGCATTCTAATAGCAGAGACATAAAACAGAAAAATCATGTTATGCCTAGGGGTCACTATGAAAGTTTGGGACAGATGGGACTATGGTCCATTATTTCACTTCCAAGGAAGAGTCCACAGCACCCTTTATGATTCACCCAGGCAAGTTTCAACTCGCTGGGCTTATCCATGTGGCTGAGAAGGCTTCATATGTTTCCATCCACGTGGATTTTACTTTTCTTGATTTTTACATATCTCAAAACTACTTCAGAATCAACCACATAATACCATTAGCTTTAGATTAGGGTAGAAGTGGAGAATTTGACAGGAAAAACGACAAAATCAAAAGTTTTTATTCTTTGCTATAATATAGATCAGTCAGTAATTCTCAAACCTTATCCTGCATCAAGATCACCAAAGGACTTGATAAAACACAGATTTCTGGGCTCCATCTCCAGAGTTTCCAAGTCAACTGGGCCCAAGAATCTGCATTTCTAGTAAGTTCACAGATGCTGTGGCTTGCTGCAGGTCCAGGGACCATATTTAGAGAACTGCCAACATAGAGAGATAAGCCATGGAGACACTAAATGAAGAGCATAATTTTAAAATTAATTCACTTTAGCTCTCTGCTTTTCTCTAAATACTAATCCCAGATAACTCTTTAATTTAAAAAAAAATGAAGGTTTATTTGATGTAAACAGTCCCATGGACGGAACATAAACCAACAAAGGAAAATTCTAAGGAGGCTGAATTCCTAATTCAGTTCATGCATTTTTGAACATGCACTCTAATTCTATTTTCTAATGCCAGAATGTCAAAGAAGGTCTCTTGGCCATCCCCCACTCAGTACACAGGAAGACGCCTATGCAGAAACAGGAAGAGTGCCCCTCAGACCCAGGGCAGGGTCCTGCCTCCCCTTCCAATTCCCAGCCCAGTGGCTGCCTGTGCCTCCAATACACAGGATATTCAAAAAGAATACACAATGAACCCTCAACAACAGTAACTATATAGGAAATGAAACTGCTATGCAATTGTACTTTGGGTTTTTTTTTTTTTAACGTTTCTGTATGTTTTAACATTTCTTAAAAATTTTACTAATAGGCATTCATAAAATTTTATTCAGAAAAAATTTATAAATACAAAGATGCTTTTAAAGTTGCACAGCAAATAATTTTCAAGCTTTTTCTTCATTGCTCTCAAATCAGCCTTTGCTTCAAACAAAATACTGTTAGAAGCTCAAAACTTAAAAGTGATGAAAGGAGAGCTGATTGGGTGGGAAAAATAGCAATGTAGAGATACAAAACCCCAAAGTCTTTGAACAATAGCACCCTGTTTCCAGAAATAATTACAGTACTTGGAAAGAGTATTTTTCAATTATCTATGTAAGTTGTGGATATTATTTTTCAGGTATATCGCTTCATATTTATACCTTGTATGAATTCCTTCACATATATTGGAAAATCAATTATGAGAATTTTTTTTTTTTTTTTTTAATCTAGTCACTTTCCTTATTTGCCTTTTCTGTTCATGGTATTCACCCTTCAAAAAAAGAAAGACATCAGCTCTGGTACATGAAAAAAAAAAAAAAAAATCTAAAATGGAAGTAGCACAAATATAACTTCCAAAGTTTTTATTTGATTATTTTACATCCAACTGTGTAAGAATAGACACTGAACTAAATATGAACCGAGTCACAAAAAGAAGGTTGGGTGATCTGGAAAAAATATAGACTGTTATGTCAATTAGTTCGATAACTTACTTTCTACCAATAATAATTTCCTTTTTCCTTTTTAAAATTTGTTAATGAGGTATAAAAGATATACCTAGCTTCAGAGTACATGGGATAATTTAATACATTGATATAATTTATAAAGATCAAATCAGGGCAATTAAGATATCCATGACCTAAATATTTCTTTTATCTTTATGGTAGGAATATTGAAATTATTCTCTTTTATTTTGAAATATAGATTAATGTTAACTATGGTCATTCTACTAATCCATAGAACACTAGGTCTTATTTCTTTTATATAGTATGTAACTGTGTATTTGTAGCGGGATTGGGGTCCAAAAGCTCTTACCTGATTCCTTAGGAGGTACATCAAATTGTGCCAACTGACAATTCCTGGGGCTGCTCAGCTCATCCCACAGGTGGATGCCTGAGCAGAGCAGGCGCACTAGAACTAGCCATGCACTAGGATCCTACAGACCATTTCTCTCACACAACCATCCCTCAATGGCAGCACCCAGATAGCAGCCAAGCCAAAGGGAGATCCACCTCACCCAGTATTCAATCCCAGCCACTGAACACTGTTCAAGTCCACCCATTCATTTAAGCCCTCCAAGGCTGCTCCAGTGAGCAGATTAGCCCAAACCAAAAAACTGTAGGACAGCCCTCTCTTGTCCCCAGTCCTCCATGGGCACACTGGCCAGCTGGTCCCCTCCTGATCTCCTTACTGGCTCCTGTAGTCTACCACCACTGCTTCACTGTGTCCCCAGAATTATTACCCCGAGTGGGTTCCAACACCCAGAAGTGGTTCGAGTTTTCTTTTTCCTGCCTTGCCATGAGTGACTAGTACAGCAATGCCACTGGTCTGCTATCTTCTATTTTGTTTTTTGTATTTTGTTTGTTTGTTTGTTTGTTTGTAATGAACTTCCATATAGTTTGCTATAGTAAAGGTACCAGTTACATTCCCACCAACAGCATACAAGGATTACCCATCCCTTAATCTTCACTAGCATCTTCATTCACTTTTTAAATAAAAAGTCATTCTAACTGGGGTGAGACGATATCTCCTTTTGGCCTTGCCTTGCACTTTTCTGATGATTAATGATGCTGCGTACTTTTTCATATTTGCATTGGCCATCTGTATGTCTTCTTTTGAGAGGTATCAACTCAGGTCTTTTGACCATTTTTTAATCAGATCTTTTATATCTTTGCCAATTCAGTTGTTTGAGTTCCTTATACTCTGCTTAATAACCCTTATCATATTCAGACTTTGCAAATACTTTCTCCCATTCTGTATGTTGTCTTTTCACTTCATTAATTTATTTACTTTGCCATGCAGAAGATTTTGTTTGACATAACCCTGTTTGACTATTTTTTTTTTTTTCTTCTTTTGCTGCCTATGCTCTTAAGGTCTTATATTAAAAAATGTTGCCCAACCCTAAGTCCTGGAGCAAATGTTCCAACATTTTATTCTAGTACTTTTAAAAGTTTAGGCCTTAGATTTACATCTTTAATCCATTATTTTATTTTATTTTTATATATGGTGAGAGAGAGGGCGCAAGTTTCATTGTATTTCTATTTTCATTTGTTACCTAAAATTTTAAATGTGCTTCTTAATTTCTTCATTGACCCACTGGCCATTCAGGAACATGTTTAATTTCCACTTGTTGGTATAGTTTCTGAGACTCCTCTTGTTCTTGATTTCTAGTTTACTTCCATTGTGGTCACCAAAGACACTGAATCTGATTTCTACTTTTTTGAATTTGTTGGGTATTTTTTTGTGGCCAAAATTAAGGTCTATTCTGGACAATGTTCCAATGAAAAGAATGCATATTCTGTTAGCAGTTAGGTAAAATGTGCTGTAAATGTCAGAAAGGCCTGTGCAGTCCAGTATCTAGTTTAATGCTTCACTGTTGATTTTCTGTCCAAATGATCTGTTCATTATTGAGAGTGGGGTATTGATGTCTATCTCTCCCTTTTGATTTACTAATTTTGGTGTATACAACTGGGTGATCCTGTGTCAGGTGCACAAATATTTACAAATGTTTTATCCTCCTTCTGAACTCACCCTTTATCATTAAATAGTGACCTTTATCTCTTTTTAGTCTTTGACTTGTATTCTATTGCATCCAAAACACATCAAAGCACATGTAACTATGCCTGCTCATTTTTAACTACCTGCCCCAATCCTTTCACCTTTAGTCTACGTGTGTGTGTAAGAGACATGGGATTCTTTTTGGCAGTGTATAATTGTGCCTTGTTTCTTTATCCATCTAGCAACTCTATGTGTTTTATTTAGAGAACTGAATCCATTTACATTCAGTATTATTATTGATAAGTAAGGACTTACCGCTGCTATTTTGTCGCTTGTTTTCTGGTTGTTTTGTAACCCTTCTCTTCCATTCTTACTGTCTTCCTTTGTTGTTAAGTGATTTTCTCTGGCAGTATTTTTTAATTTTTTGCTTTTTTATTTTTAACACATCCATTTTAAGTGTTCCATAACTGTTACCACAAGGCTTACAAAAACACCTTATAGATATTATAAGTTACTTTAAAGAGATAACTTATCTCACATCACCAAATAGAAACAACTAAAAACTACAGTTCACATTTTGACTTTTTATTATCTTTACATATTTTTATGTTGCCCATCTTTTAATAAGTTTCTGTAGCTATTGTTGTTTTTGATAGATTTGTCCTTTAGGCTTAATGCTAGAATTATAAACAGACTGCCCACCACAATTGCAGTATTGGAGGTACCCAGGAATTATCTCTGTACTTAATTTTACCAGTGGGTTTAATACCTTTGAATGTTTTCATTTTCCATGTTAGTAGTTTTTTTATTTTTGTTTTTCCTCTTTCAAATCAAAAATCCTTTTTTAGCATTTCTTGTAAACCAGGGTCTAGTGGTTGTAAATTCCCTTAGTTTTTGTTTTTCTGTGGAAGAATCTTTCTCCTACATATGTAAAGGAAAGTTTTTTTAGATACAGAATTCTTGGGCTGCAGTTTGTTTCCTCCCCCCCCTCCTTAGCACTTTCAAAATTCCATCCCCCCCCCCCCCTTCCTGGCCTGTCTGGTTTCTGTTGATAAATCTGTTGTTCAGATAAATCGAAGTTTCTTTATGTATTTTCTTCTTTTCTCCGCTGCTTTTAGAATACTCTCTTTGTCCCTGACTTTTGTGAGTTTGATGATCAGATGCCTTGGTATTATCTTATTTGGGTCAAATATCCTTGGTATTCTCTCTTCCTGTACACAAATATTTATCTCTTTCTCAAGTTTTAGAAATTGTTCTATTATTATTTCTTTGTCCTGGCAGTTTAGAAAGGTTGGTTAGGGGTTCATGCCCAGGAGATCTGTGGAACATACCTCCTACAGCATGGTCCTGCTGAATAACCAATCCTTTTTTTAATTATTATTATTAAATCATAGCTGTGTACATTAATGCAATCATGGGGTACAATGTGCTGGTTTTATATACAATTTGAAATATTTTCATCAAACTGTTTAACATAGCCTTCACGGCATTTTCTTAGTTATTTTGTTAAGACATTTATATTCTACATTTAGTAAATTTCACATGTACCCTTGTAAGATACACCTTAGGTGTGGTCCCACCAATTACCCTCCCTCAACTAGGGAGGCCGGGGGGGGGGGGGGGGGATGATGGGTGAACAACCATTCTGATTTAGCATCTCCTTTGGCCAAGTTACATAGCAGAGTTTCTAGGGCTGCTCCCTTTGTCTCTGACTGCCCCTGGGGACATTTTTCCTTCAGGAACATGTGGTGTTTCCCATGAGTGGGGCAGGGATGGGTCTGTTAGGGAACCCTAAATGATGGATAGCTGTCCACCCTGATCTCATTTTTTCCAGTGTAAAAACTGTGATTCAGGAGATGGTTACCTTGTACTTGCCAGTGGGTCAATTCACAGATGGGGATGGGACACAACCGAAATTAAAATCCTTTTCTCTTACCATCTTCTTGGAGTCTTTTCACTTTTCTATAGTCTCAGGAACTGACTCATCTTCATATTTAATTTCTGGGAAATTGCTGTTGGTAATCTGAGCACTATATTTATAGTTTTTGCTGGGGGGGGGGGGTGCAGAGAAGTCAGGTTGCTTCTATATTGCCATTTTGGAACTGAAGTGTCTAGTAAGACTTTTCACTATCTGCAACCCTTACACATAAGAACATATTTATAATATTTGGCACAATTTTTCTTGCTGTATAAATACCAACTTTCAAATGGGAATCCTATACAAGTATGTTAGGGGAGTCCCTAACTCCCCAGCCAATATGAATCCTATACAACTATGGTCCCTAACTCCCCAGCGTTGGACAGGTACCATCCATGGCCTGTTAAGAACTGGGCTGCACAGCAGGAGGTAAACAGTGGGAGAGCAAGCAAAGCTTTCTCTGTATCTGCAGCTGCTCCCCATCGCTGGTGTCACTGCCTGAGCTCTGCCTCCTATCAGATCCCCCCACTCCTGCTAATGATGCAAAAATTATCTTCCATGAAGCTGGTCCCTGGTTAGAGACCTCTGATATACAATAAAGAATAGCAAATGATCCTAACCACTCATTATATTATTTTGCAAATAAAATTTTACTCATTCAAGCACTATACAGCAAGCCTGACCTAAGTATAAATGTTACGCCACATGGTAGATTTTATTTCCCAGTGTTCATCAGCCCAAAAGACAACTATAGTTGTTCCTCTGTGTCCATGACAGATTATTCCACGACTTCCCTCAGATACCAAAACCCATGGATGCTCAAATATTTTACATGAAATGGCATAGTATTTGAATAGAATCTAAGGAGGTTCTCCTATATACTTTAATCACCTCTAGATTACTGTATATACTCGAGTATAAGCCGAGTTTTTTTCGGTACAAATTTTGTGCTGAGTTCAGGTTTTTCGGCACAAATTTTGCGCCGAAAATACTCGGCTTATACTCGAGTATATATGGTACTTATAATACTTTGCACAATGCTATGTAAATAGTTGCTATGCTAACTTGTTTAGGGGACAGTGAGAAAATATGGGTATACATGTTCCATACAGATGCTTTTTTGCCCCTTGATATCTTCCATCTGCAGCTGATTGAATCCACAGATGCAGAACAGATATGAACAACTGATTGTATATTAAAAGCCACTGACACTCTTGGTTTCCAGGTGTCAAAATGATTGTTTGAATCAAGGTACTTTGCCAAGAAAGATCATTTCAGGGCAAATGCTAACACTTTCCTCTTGAGCCTTTTTCAAATATTTTCTTTCAAATAGATATCTGCAAAGAGAAATGAGGAAGCTATAGCAACTTTGTTTCCATTACAGTTAGACTCAGTGTTTAGAACCTAACTGGTACTACTTCTTTCCTTATATAGTAGAAACTGTTATTAATTCCTATACTAAAAGACAGTATGATTTTGCCTTGGCTCTTCTATATTGAAACAAGGCTTTTAGTGAGATATAAGATTTGATTAGTGGCACTGATTTGATTCCACATAATACCCCAGTTCCCCTGGGGGAACAAGCCAGAGAGAGCAAGGTAATGGTGCCCCAGGGCCAGTGAACATGACCTTGTACCTCTGCACAGAGTAAATCCCTGTCTCCCTGTGAAGGGAGCCCCTAGAGTTGTACAGTGTATAACTGGCATAGCCCCCTGAGCTTCAGGCATACTCCTTCCTGAGTCTGACTAAGCTTTGCGAACATCTGAGACCAAAAAATACTAGCAATCCATATATATCCTCAGCCTTTTGACTTTGGCTTGAAGAAGCAGTAAATGTAACTTATGGCACGTACCTTTAAAAGAAACATTAGATGGGCTCGGGGCCCGTAGCTCAGTGAGTAGGGTACCAGCCATATACTCCGAGGCTGGCAGATTCGAGCCCAGCCGGGGCCTGCTAAACAGCAACGACAATTGCAACAAAAATATAGCTGGATGTTATGGTGAGCACCTGTATTATGTACCTGTACCCGGGAGGCCTAGGCAAGAAAATCGCTTAAGCCTAAGAGTTTGAGGAAGAGAATCGCTTAAGCCCAAGAGTTGGAGGTTGCTGTGAGCCGTGACACCATGGCACTGTACCAAGGGCAACATAGTGAGACTCTGTCTCAAAAAAAAAAAAAAGAGAGAGAGACATAAGACACTCAGAGGATTTTCTTTTTCCTCTTTTGTAGTAAACATGGCAAAATGTTTCCGTGTACAAGCCCAGGATCAGCAGGAACAGAAACTGAGCAAATGTTATTGTTCTTCCAATGAAACTTTGTACATTTACAAATAAGTAGTAAGTGCTGAGATTTAACTATTCACAAAAATACTCATATTATTAGAGAAAATATATTAACTGTGGCTATTTTCACACACCTGATCAATAATTGATATCAGAATCCAAATGCTTGTCCAGAAAAATTCTTTCAACTTACATATTTAATTAAGTCTCAAATTAAAGATACTTTATGCAGGTGGTGCCTGCAGCTCAGTGGGTGGGGCACCGGCCACATACACTGAAGCTGGTGGATTCGAACCCAGCCCTGGCCAGCGAAAACAACAATGACAACTGCAACCAAAAAATAGCCGGGCATTGTGGCAGGCACCTGTAGTCCCAGCTACTTGGGAGGTTGAAGCAAGAGAATCGCTTAAGCCCAAGAGTTTGAGGTTGCTATGAGTGACTCACAGCATATACTTCTTTTTTCCACATAACATGACTTTTTTAGCTACACACCATTCCACAGTCTTCATATAAGAGGCAATAATGCATTTAGCCAATACCCTGTGATTTAACACACGAGGTTTCCCCTCACTTGACACGATCACCAACAATGAGAAGAATACTTTTGTTTCTAAATATGGGCCCCTATGTCTAATTATATCACAATAAATTCCTAGAAGTGAAGTTTCTTATCCAAAGGATATGACCATTTTTAAAGTTCCTGATAAATATTACTAAATGCTGAGGACATTTTTGTGTAACTTCCCTACAAATAAGCTATTCTAAACTATTGCACAAGGCTGAATGGAACTTGCCCAGAGGGAAAGACATTGTTGTATTATCAGATTGTGCCTCTGATCCTTACGAAGTCTTCAGAGATGCTCTTGTGCTTCTCTCCCTCTTAAAGAGATTCTTATGTTATTCTTGGTAATTGAAAAATAAGCACAGCCTTGTGCTTCCTTCCTTTGAACTGTTTCATGAAGGTTTCCTTTGTCCACTGCCAGTTTAGCAATATGTTAGGGTGAGTCATCACTATAGTTAGACACAATCTAAGAGCCTGGGACACTGACGGGACCTAACTCCCAATGAAAATAAGCGAATAAAATAATGAATGTGAACACACAATGAATAAAATATTGAACACATTCAACAGAGGATATCACATTTCCAGAGAGAAAAAAGCATTACTGTATCATCACCAGCTTCTTTGTCTTTGGACAGTATACTTAATTCGGCCTCATCTGGATTCTTGAGATCCTTAATACATTTCTAATTTATAACCATGTCAAATGGCAGATATTTTATGAGCATTTATACACATAATTTATACACGTGCAGGATCCTGTGTAACGTATGTTTAAGAAAACTAGAATCTACAAACCAAAGAGCTTATAAATTAAGGGAAAAGATCAGGAAAATTCATTCAAGATGCATTGAAAGAGGAAAGAAGATATTTAACCAGTGTCCCAAAACAACAGAAGTCACTACGCAAAGGCACAAACATGGGCAGTTGCTCCAGATTACCATGTGTTTTTACAGACAAATCTCACTCTAATCCTATACCTTAGAAAACCCCACTTGCATTCATATTATAGATCTCAAATAACCTGAACAATATGAAATCGAGAATGACAGAAATAACTTAGAAAACATCTTCGTTTATATATTATAGAAAAGAAAACCACTTAGAAAACTTTTAATTGATCTGATCTGAATTTCTAGAGCAACACTGCTAGAAAGGTTTTAAGAATGGTCCAGCAACAGCATAATTCACTGCTACTAGAAAATGACATGTTGCAGTAAAAATAACACATTTTCAATCAGATGATGTTTCTAGGAATTTTGTTTTATGCCAAATTTTCTGAAATAAAACTTCTTCCTTTTCAAGAAGGCTGATTAAAATTTCAGTCAATTGCAATCGATAGCACAAATCCTGGAGACATCTGGACTCCCAACAGCAGCAGCATGGGTCACGCTTCTCTATCTGGAACCTAAACTCCGGCCTTCAGGAGTCTTTAGGGAGAGAATCACAAGAGCCTTCAGGAGCTGGGAAAATTCCCTGCAGAGGTGAGGCATCACTCAGGCATTTCCACACTTGCAGAAGAGTTCACACCTCTCTCTCAGCACCTTTGAGACCTTTAGAAACCACAGAAGAGCACAAGGCAAGGAGGACAGAGGCCAATACAAAGAAAGAAAGGGCAGGGCTTGTGTCTTCTTCTCAGAAACAGAAGAGAATAAAGGTCTTGGCCGGGGAACTGAGCAAGCCAGACTTTCCAGCCATACTTTCAATTTCACAGATTCTTTTTTTGTGGGTAACTGTAGAAATTATGATAGCTTTTTAACTTGGTATGAGCCATGGAAATTGTGCTATTTCTTGAAAATTCATAAACTATCGCTGTTTCCTTTGAAGTTGCTTGTATCATTATATTTTTATGAACAGACTAGAATCTGTTTTCTTATAATCTTTGGTTAATAAATCTAAGGGACTGTCTTCCCCTCAATGCTTCAGTTGAACAAACATAATCACCAAATAGGTCATTGTGTTGTAGCAAAGCTGCCAAAACACCTTTTATCCGTTCATTCTGAGATGTCCTGAGATCACTCCATCATGAATAGTGGGAAGACAGCAGGAAAATGGGTAAAAAACAGAAATAGCCAACAAGGTAAGTCATAAGGAAAGGAACACATTCCTCTTAGTAAAGCATCACAAGAATGGAGAAGCAAGAATCCAATGTACTCAATTCTAATATGAAGGCAGTGGATGAGCTAATACAGGGGTGGGGCAGGAGAATGACGTGGTGAGCAGAGGACAGGACAGAGGGGGTGGGGGTCATGGCATGTGACATGCCTCTTGGGGACAGGACACAGGATAAAAGGAACTTTATCTAACAAATGCAATCAGTGTAACCTAATTCTTTGTACTCTCAATGAATCCAAAACAATAAAAAAAAAATTTTTTTTCACTATATTTACAAGAAAAAGAAAAAGAAAAAGAAAAAGTACCATGGAGAGCCGCTAAGATGATAAAAGAAAATTAAAAGTAAACCAAAGGAAATGTGTAAAGAGTCAAAAAGTAGTTAAAAAAAAAAACAAAACTAAAAATAGGGTAGAAGATATTCTCAGAAAGTCTTTTCATTTCAGAAACATGTGGAGAGTTCAGATTTTAAAAGTCCTTTCCTCACTCATGAATATGTTCTGAATCAACAGACAACCTGATTTTCTTCTAGGACAAACACTGACTGCCACATAGAGAAGAAGAAAAGTAAAACTGAGGATGTTTTCTTGTTGCTGCTTTTTTACCATATTGCACAGTCAAAAAACAAAGCCTTAATCACTCTAAAACTGCTCAGAAGCTGAACGAACACCTTTAGGGAGCAGCATATCAAGTCACGCTCCCAAGACACATTCTGACCTCACAATCACAGGTGGCCTGGGCAAAGGAAGAATGAGCCCAACAACCCGGTCTGCACAGGACACCATGTTGGCCACCATTAAGGACCCGCGCAAATGAAAAAGCAGGATGACATTTTAGTTTAAAATAGGATGACATTTTGGAAAAGCCTTGCATAGAAATACAATCTCACCTTACACAAGAAAAATGTTGTTATTAAAGATTTTTCAGAAGTTTTTGAGACAGTCTTGCTTTGTTGCTCTCGATAGAGTGCTGTGACATCACAGCTCACGGCAACCTCAAACTCTTGGGCTCAAGTCGAATTCTCTTGCCTTAGCCTTTTGAGTAGCTGGGACTACAGGCGCCCACCACAACACCCTGGTATTTAAAAAGATGGGGGTCTCGCTCTTGCTCAGTCTGGTCGTGAACCCACAAGCTCAGGCAATCCACACTCCTCGGCCTCCCAGACTGCTAGGGTTACAGGTATAAGCCACGGCACCCAACCCGAAAGTTTTTATCATAAGATATAAAAATATCTTCTGATGGGAAGAAACCATTATAATAGATTGGAATTTGTAAAAATACAGCACTGTTACATAGAAAATAATCATAACAACAGTATACATATTAAAGACAGAGATAATGTTTTTAACATCTAAATAACTCTTATAAATCAAACAACTGCAAAGAAAAATGGAAAAGGGTAAATCCAAGGAGAACATGAAAGGCTGATAAACTATGAATCAGGGATCCTCTGAAAAATGCATTTTGACTTCTAATAGAGATTTCTATGTAACAAGAGTATCTCACAAATTAGCTACTATGGCCTGAGATGTTTGTTTTTTATTTTTTATTTTTTATTTTTTTACAGTTTCTGGCCAGGGCTGGGCATGAACGCGCCACCTCTGGCATATGGGGCCAGCGCCCCACTCCTTTGAGCCACAGGCACCACCCCTGAGATGTTTATTTTTTCAGGTTTTTCAACTTGTAACAGGAAGCCAGAAGCTCACCTTGTTTCTTACACATGGGCAAATTAGCCATACTGTGCCTCACAACACAAAGTCTTGTTTGGGAGGAGGTAACAACAGCTTCTATCATGGCAAGCACTAACTAACTTAAAATCACTTTTCGGGGGAGGAATTAAGTTTAAAATATTAAAATAATATCATTAACAAAAGTTCAGAGGGAGGCTCAGCTCTGCAAGTTCTGGCTTATACGGGAAGTTACTTAGCTCGGCAGCTGAAAACAGTAAATTACAATTCCATCAGGCGCTGCTGGCAAAGGTGACACTCAGGCATAGACAGGATGTGTGCACAGTGAAAAACAATCCCAATGGACAGATGGCTCAAAGAAACACATAAAGTAGGAAATCCCATAACAGATACAAGTAAGACATATTAGGAAAAACATCCTGCCAACTTCCATGTGTATACCATATCAAAACCCCTGATGTGTGCAGGTTGCCTTACTATTCTCATGATGATTTCTAAAGAGTAGGAATACTGGAAGTGACTTGTAGGCACCTCATCAATACTAAATCCAAACAGTTGTGGTTCAAGTCATGCATATAGGACTATTTTTAATATGCTCAACTCCATTGAATTCCATATGAACGTTAACACATAGAGCTAAAAGCCCAAGGAGTAGTTGGCCCAGAACTGTGAAATCAAGTTCCTTTCTTACAATTTGATTAAAATACGTAACATTCACTGGCCAGTAGAACAGGATAGAGAACCCAGAAATAAATTCACACATCTATAGTGAACTTATCTTTGACAAAGATGCCAAGAGCACACAGTGGGGAAAGGACAGTCTCTTCAATAAATGATCCTGGGAAAACTGAATATCCATAATTAGAAGAATGAAACTAGACTCTTAGCTCTCACCATATACAGCAATTAAACCAAAATGATTAACTATTTAAATGTAACACCTGAAACTACGAAATGCTAGAAGAAAATATTGGGGAAACCTCCGTCTGGGCAAGGACTTCTTGAGTAATACCCTTAAAGCACAGGCAACCAAAACGAAATTGGACAAGTGGGATCATGGCAAGCTAAAAAGCTTCTGCACAGCAAACGAAACAATCAACAAAGTAAAGAGACAACCCACAGAATGAAAGAAAATATTTACAACCACACATCTGATAAGAAATTAATAACCAGAACATGCAAAGCGCTCTAACACCACAATAGAAAAAAATCAAATAATCCTATTTTTCAAAAGGGCAAAGAATATGAATAAACATTTCTCTAAAACAGACATATAAATGACCAACAAGTATATGAAAAAATGTTCAACATCATTAGTTCTCAGAGAAATGTAAATCAAAACCACAATGAGATACCACTTCATCCCAGGTAAAAAGGCTCTTATCAAAAATAAGAGTCAATAGCAAATGCTGGCAAAGATGTGGAGAAAGGGGAATGCTTGTACACTGCTGCTGTGAATGTAAGGTAGTATGATCACTATGGAAACAGAATGGAGGTTCCTTAAAAAATGAAAAATAGAACTGTCATAGAGCCTAGTAATTCCTCTGCTGGGTATATACCTAAAGGATGGGAATTCCGTATATCCAAAAGATACCAAAAGATATCTGCATTCCCGTGTTTATTACAGCACTAATACTCACAAAAGCCAAGATCTGACATGAACTTAAGTGTCCATCAACTGATTTATGGATAAAGAAGTTGTGGTACATATACACAATGGAATATTATACAGCCACACAAAGGAATGAAATCCTGCCATTTGAAACAACACAGAAGAAACTGGAGAACATTATGTTAGATGAAATAATCCAAGCACAGAAAAACACATCTCATATGTTTTCACTTAAATGTGGTAGCTAAATATTAAAAACAATTGATCTTATGGAGACAAGAGTAGAGTGATGGCTACCAGAAGGTGGGAGGGGTAGCAGGGAAGAAGGGATAAATTGGGGGTGGTTAATGGGTGCAAAAATATGAGGTCAGACAATTAAATTCATGAGCTTGTCCTAGAAACGGTGCTACAAACATACTATGTTTTCCAGATGGCCAAGGGAAGTACTTCAAAGGTGACCACAGTGACATTCAGCAATGAAGTATGTAGTGCTTGTTCTAAGATGAGTTCACAAATTTAATTGTCCCAACTCACGCAGTTAGATGGTTAGAATGAACAATATTTGATAACACAACAAAGTGACTATAATCAACAATAAGTTAGGCTGTGCTTTAACTGAAAGAGGAGAATTTCAATGTTCCTAACACTAAGAAATGTCAAATGCCTGAGGTGATGGACACCCCAATGACCCTGATTTGATTAATTGACATGGCATGCTTGTATCAAAACTCTACATGGATGCCATAAAGACATACAACTATTATATATCCATAATAGTTAAAATTTCTAAAAGAACATAACATTAACCAGAAATCTACATCCAGGGTTTCTTTCCCATTCATCTAATCATCAGCTGAGAACTTAATGTAACTCTAACACTCAGACTAAGATAAAAATAAGTCTATGCCATGGTTTTTTTGTCTTAAAGACTTGGGAGAGACAGAAGGGAGGGATATAAGAAAACAGGGATTTCAAACTTAATGAAATTAGAAAATGGCACTAAATAGTAAGTTATGAAGTCTGACTATAAATATCTTAGTTTCAAAGAACAAACAATCAGGAATTCTGAAAAGACATGGGGACTTCATGGAAAAGAGAGACAAGCTACACTCAGAAAAGGCAGGATTTGGACATGTGAGACAACAGGGCGGGCATCCTCCGCAGGAGAGAACAGGAGCAAAGCGGACTTAGTCCTCTGTGTTTTAGCTTAGAGGCAGCCGAAGGGATCCAGAGCAAGAGGGATCCAAATCCACGGTTATTAAAAGTCTCTGACTCCTGAATGAACCAATGGTTAACCCTAATAATCTTATTTTTTCTTGATGTACAGTATTTCTACGGAATGCATGTTTTATTTTGTTACATTCACAAGATGTATTAAGGATCAAGCTTGGGTAATTAGGGTAACTCTTGCCTCAGTATTTAAAATTTCTCTGTGCTAGGAACATTTAAGTCCTCTCCTCTAGCTATTATGAAATACTCGATGCACTGTTGTTAACCATACTCACAATACTTTGCTATTAAACATTGGAACTTATTCATTGTATCTAACTGTATGCTTGTACCTATAAACCAACCTCTCTTCATCCCCGTAACCCAACACACACACACACACACACACCCTTTCTAGCCACTGGTAACTATCATTCTACTCTCTGTCTCTATGAGGTCAACCTTTTAAGCTGCCATGCATGAGTGAGTGAAAACATATTTGCCTTTCTATGCCTGGCTAATTTCACTTAATGTAATAACCTCCAGTTCCACTCATGTAAGTGACAGAATTTCTTTCTTTTTACAGCCAAGTAGTATTCATTCTTTAATGCATACATATCACACTTTTTTTATCCATTTGTCTGATGGACACTTAGGTTGATTCCATATCTTTGCTGTTGTGATAGAGTTGCAATAAAGATGGGGTACAGTATCCCTTTTGATATACTTATTTCCTTTCCTTTGGGTAAATACTCACTAGTGTAATTGTGGATCATATTAGTTCAAATTCTAGCATTTTTGAGACTGCTTCATCATGTTTTCCATAGTGGCTGTACTAATTTACATTTCCACCAACAGTATATAA
The DNA here is from genome assembly GCA_963574355.1 of Loris lydekkerianus. Lineage (NCBI taxonomy): Eukaryota > Metazoa > Chordata > Mammalia > Primates > Lorisidae > Loris > Loris lydekkerianus. The sequence goes on from CAUYPK010046906.1 coordinate 43,372, forward strand.
GAATTCCCACATCCTTGCCAGCATCTGTTTTGTGTATGTCTTTTTAATTATAGACATTATAACTGGGATTAGATGATATTTCATTGTGGTTTTGATTTGCATTTCCCTGATGATCAGTGGTACGGAGCATTTTTTCATATACCCATCGGCCATTTATATGTTTTCCTCTGAGAAAGGAAAACTTAAGTCCTTTTCGCACTCTCTAAAGGGATTATTTGGGGATTTTGCTGTTGAGTTATTTGAGTTCCTTACATATCCTGAATATCCAGTCCCTTATTGGATGAATATCCAGTCCCTTGTTGGATGAATATTTTGCAAATCCTTTCTCCTATTCAACAGGTTACCTCTTTATTGACTGTTTCCTTTCCTCTATGGAAGCCTTTCAGTTTAAAATAATCTATTTGTCTATTTTTGATTATGTCACCTGTGCTTTTTAAAGTCCTAGCCATAAAATCTTTGCCTAGACCAATGGCCCACAGTGTTTTCCCTAAACCACAATAATTCTGAGTAACAGACAGGCAGGATGAAAACAGTGCTTATGTAAGAGTATCCTGGCAGCAATATCTAAGATGAATCCAAGAGAAAAAATGGGGATGGGAGAAACCAAGAAAAAAGAGATTAAGAAATTCCAATTTCAATGTCTTTTTTTTTTTTTTTTTTCTTTCAATTTCAAGGTCTTGAGACCCAGACTGAGGTTATGGCCCTTTAATAGAGAGGAAGTGGTAGACCCGAAACTGATTTATAAGTATCACTAAAACTTGGTGATAATTGATTCCAGAAGATGAATGAAAGACAGTGCTGAAGTTCCTAGCCCAAGGGAATGAAAATTTCCACTTCAGTTTTCTTATGTTTAAAATGAGGAAAAAACACACCCCATCAAAGTAAATTACAATGTAAGCATGGTTAGATGTTTCAGACTCTGTCATTCTCTTTGGCTCCAAGTATCTGTATCCCCTTGTTATGTATGGAGAATGGCTACCTTAGGAAGAAGAACCCATATCTCACTCTAAAAATGTCCACTACTCTCACCTTAGCCTCCACTGTAGCTATGGCCTAGACTCAAAACCATGTAGACCAACCTAGACTTCACTTGGAAGCTACTAAAAGGACACAGCAAGGCATGTAGACACAGTATCATTGCAACTGGTGGCAGAATCTAAATCAGGGTTCCAGAATGTGGCTGGTGTCCAGGCTAATTGCCAAGTGGCGAGGATGTAACCTCGGCCAACTCTCATAACCAGAAAACTTCAGTGGTGTGATTTTAGGCACTGTTCCTGGCTACCTGGTTCTCAGACTTTTCCAAAGAGTCTCTGTGAGCCACTCAATGTGCTATAAAAGTGACTTCTTTTCTACCTATTTAAATCAGCCAGTGTCTCTTTCTGTGGCTTACAACCAAAAATGCTGCTGGGTAGAGATACTAATGAGAATAGCTTGTAAAGCAACAGTAACATGCTTCTTTTAAGAAGATAGGATTATTAGGAATGAAATGCATGCACTGTCAATAATCAGAGTACCATTTGTTTAAGATATGAGGTGCCTAGAAGGAGCACCTCCAAACTCCCACTCTCCTCCATAGCCACACACATAAACTAAGAGAGAGGCAATGTGATGTATGGACAAAAGAACATGAACTCTAAACGTTGATAAATGGTATTTGAATAATGACTTGAAAATTTAGTACTTTTGTGACTTAAGGCAAGTTATCTCACTTTTCTGAGCTTCTTCTCTCATATACAAATTGAGATAATCATGCTGATTCCACCAAGTGGTTTTGGAGATTTGAAAAGACAGTTGATACCAAAGCCTTCATCTAATCATGCACATAGTGGTGCTCAATTAAACAACTATTGATTTCTTAATTGATTACTAATGGCCACATGCAATCTTACAGAGTCTCATAGTCTTATCCAGTCCTAGATTATACAAACTCATCTCTGATCCTGATTCTGCAAACCTCCTGGCATTGAAAATCAGAAACTAACAACTTCACTCCAATGCCAAGTGGGCCTGTCCATAGGTGTTCATCGGTATTTAAGCTCAATATCTTCTTTTGACTCATTTCCTTTTGTCTGCTCTGAGTCATAAGTCAATTGTCAGCTCAAATTTTTCAAGTAAAAAATTCTCCTTGTAGGTAACTTAGAAAGTATAAAAGAATGTACAAAAGAGCCTCGTAGAACTAGAAGAAATCTGAAGGAATGTCTACGCAAACCCTCTTATTTTCCAAAGGAGAAAACTAAGAGAGGTTCAGAGATGGTCCCAAGACCACATAATCATCTCACGTGTCAACAAGCCATTAATGAACATCTTTTGGCGGGAGCATCATTGAATAAGGCTACAGCTCCAGCATTAGCCTGGGTCTCCTGACTCTAGTCCAATGTATCACATGCCTTCATATCCAGTCCACCCCAATAATGTTCCTTCAATAACAGCTATTAGAACCTCAAAGATGTGAGAGACTCAAGAGGTGCTGACATAGCCTAGGGAAATATTCATGACTCTCACTCTACAGCAGCTCACGACTTCATAGGGAAAGACACAGCCTGACCAAACCAACTGTAAAGAGGCCTAAAGGAGCACAAATGGATGGCAGGTCAAGCCCCACTGACAGCAGTGGGGAGCCTCACAGGGAAGGAAATGTGTGTGCTTGAAGAGTGAGTATGATTTCCACAGGCAGAGAAAGGCCCTGAGCACAGAAGTGGAGGCAGGAGGTGTGCCAGCGCGCCTCAGGTCAGGGAACAGTGAACCAGCAACCCCAGCAATGCTCATGTGTGGAAAAGACAAGACATACAACTAGACCAACCTGCTAGAGCAGGTCGTAGGAAGTTTCCAGGCTGTGTTAAGGACGATGAGCATGAGCCATCGTCAGCTCAGGAGGAACAGGGGAGAGACAGAATCAGAGCAGAGTTTTGAAACTACTCAGGTTGGAAAGGAGGAAGGAATCAATCTGCGTGTTGGCGAGGACGCAGATTACAGTGGAGGAGGCTGAGGAGACATGTGGAGAGAGCCTCTCAAGTGGCTGCAGGGCACACCGAGGCCCTGACAACCAGACAGGACAGCACCCTTCAGACTCCCAAACATCCACAGCTGCGCCGAGGCCAAAAGCTAAAGAGAGGAAAGGGGAAAAAGGAAGAAGCAAAAGTCTCTTCTGAGGACACAGCTGTCAGAGAGGACAAAAAGCAATTTACAGCTCAGAGTTTGCTCTCTGGACTCAACTTCACAATTTCATTTGGCAACCAGAGAATTAAGAGACCAGTTCCCCAAGGGCCACCACCACAGGCTCTAGACACCATTCTCATGAAGGAAATTCATTCAGAAAGGACACCAGGGAGTGCACTTGTCATTCAACAGCACACACAGACTTCCTGACTGAGCCAACTGCTCTGATCAGAGTCCCACCTGAGCCAAGAGAGCAGGGCACGACCATCTGGACCATGTGGCAGATACACAGCTCCCCCAGAGCGGATCTGAATGCAGTGATGATTCAGCACGTCATGGACACACCCAAAAGCAGAACTCCCAGAGGAAGGAGTATCCGCCTCGCAGCTCAGTCTAGCAGTCTCCATCGGCCTGGAGCCAATCAAACAGAATCCATCTGGAATTCAGCTGTGTTTTCTCCTCAATTAAATTTAGTGGAAATGTACTCAGATCACTTTTTTTTAACAACAAAATGCTGTTTGTGCTTTCAGTAAGGACTACCCAGGAATCACACAGATCCATGTTCCAGAAGAAAGGGAAGAAGAGCAAAGGAAAGAGGAAAGGGAAGAGGGGAAGGAGGGAGGCACATAGATGAGGTTAACAAACTATATGAGATATTGGTATTGTCTAGAACAGTTAAAATAATGCAATAAACCTTTATATACCACCAGTGATTGATTTCAAAAAGGAATTACTATAAAAAAAAACATTAAAAACACAAGCTGTAGTGTGCCATTTATATAAGTATGTGCACGTAAAACATACCAAGCAACATAAATAACATTTATGAATTGTACATAAATAGTAAAATCACAATATCACATGGGTGATATGATGACATTCCCATGGAGCCAGGGCTCTTGGGTAGCTGAATCTTCATTCTCCCTTCTGGTCTACGCCTCCTCTCTGGACCTGCTGCCCTTTCAGGAAAAAACCATAAAAGGTTACACTATCAGCCTCCCCACCCAGTGCCTGACTTCCCTGAGAAGCCTGATTCTTGGAGTCAAAACACATATGGAATTTTGTTCAATTAAATTCTAACGACAAGAATTAATGAAAAAAATATCAATAGGTCAGTATTTTTGTTTGTTATCTTAAATATTAGTGATCTCTGTTTTCAACTCAAGTTCAGAGAAAGAAAATATAAGCTATGAACTTTTCTGAACCTCTGACCCAGGGCTCCAGCTGACATAGCAAATAGGTCGCCTCAAGGAAACAAAATATTTTGTCTTTAACAATTTAACATTCTATCTTTTCTCCTTCAAAATGTATTATCATCAACTTCTTCCAAATAATAACCACGTCTTACCTTGCAATCATACAGACTGAATATATATACATATAGTCAACATATAGCATACATATATTCAATTCAGGGGAAGATCATGGCTAAAATATCATACATTAACAAATGGAAACTTTAGCTGCATAACTACTTCTAAATTTAAAAAGAGGAAAAATGATGAGAAATAAATGTGATAAAATGTTAATATCTCTTAAATCTTGGCGATGAGAATATGAATGCCTCAAATTGTACTTTTTAGGATAATGTAAATATAAACTTTTTAAAATTTTTAAATGGAAAAATGAAGATGGGAGATTTTGTTGTGCAACTTTTTGTAGTGCTTTTACAAAAAAAAAAAAAGGTACTGCCAAATACTTCCTCCAAACTGTCTTATCAACATGGAAATATGATGATTATAGGATTAAAATAATGACCATATTTAGAGCAAATGCTTTTTCCTTTTCTTAAATCCTTTTCTCAGTTATACAAAAATAACTCACCTTCATTTCTCTGATAACTCATTTTTAAAAATCCTTCCTGCCCAATATACTTAGAAGAGGAATCCACAGCCTAGTCTCCTTTTAATTTCTAATAAGGGGTGACTTTTCTTATTCCTATTTAATAGAAAGAAAGGGAAGCAAACTTCCTAATGACCTTGATAAGTAAAGGTATAAAAAGGTAGTTGACAGTTAAATCCACTATCTTGCACTTGTCGTGTGTTGAAAGGTACCTCTTTGACTCATGAAGCTGTTTTCCAGAGAAATAAGACATTAAAAACAACTTCTCAGTTTAGATTTACGTTTGGCATGCACTGATTTTGCAAAAAAGCATTGATTGACAGGAAGTTTGAGACATTAAAATACTGAATACAATAAAGAATAAGACAATTTCCCTTCCTTGTGAAAGAAAGACAGTAAACGAAGATATAAAACAACTGTGGATAGTCCGTAGTTCTGTGAAGGAACACTTCTTGGTTACAGGCCAATGAAGGAGGGAAACCCCATCTCAGACCTTTGTACAGAGGAGGCCTTTCCAACGAGGTGCATTCACACTGTGCCATGAAGCTTCAAAAAGAAAGGTCCGACCATGTGAGGTAAGAGGAGAACATTCTAGGAGGAGCACTAGCAAATGAAAGCTATCCAGAAGGGGGAGGGAGCGACGAGTGTTTCCTAGGAGGTGGCAGACAGCTTACGTGTGCACAGTGCAATGGTGAAGAGGAAGAGAGAGGAAGCTGGAGGGAAGTACTGGGGCCAGATCACCCATAAAGACGTCAAAGCCGAGCTTCCACCTGGGCAGTGCACAGTCTGAGACCTGTCTGTAAAGGACCACTTTGGCTGCTCTGTGGACATACACTGGAGGCAGATAAGAGCAGAAGTGGGAAACTTGGTTAAGTCCGATGCTGCGGTAACAGTGCAGGGAAAAGACAGTGTTGGCATGGACGAAAGCGGCTTCTGCTTTGGGACTTCCTGATAAAACCCATTCTCACTGGGGTGAGGTGACATCTCAATGCGGTTATGAGTTGCATTTCCCTGATGAATAGTGCCCTTGAACATGGTTTCATATGTTTATTGTCCATTAGTCTACTTTCTTTTGAAAGCTTCTGTTTATGTCTTTTGCCCACTTTTTAATGAGATTGTTTTATTATTCGTTATCCCCCCCACCAGCAACCGTAACAGATGAGAATACATAAAGGCATATAAATGTCCTCTTGATGAAGCAGGGTCAACAATTGCAAGGTCTCTAGCTGTAAAAGTCTACCTTGGTATTGTCTTAAGGTTTGTAGATTTAACTTAAGAAGTTTCATTGCTATGAAATTTAAGCATTTTCGACTCTATCTTAGAATGCACGTTTTTAAGGTTGAATATTTGTTTCTGCTTGCTAGCATTAAAGTCATCAACTCTTTTGAGTTTTATTTATAAACAGATAAGAATCCAGAGCCCTTCTGCCTTATAGTGCACAGTATGGCACAATGCAATATGTTTGGAAAAAATGAAAATTGCTACATAAGATAGAAGGTTGTATTTTCATTCTTGCTCCAGTGTGCTGCAACTTGGTAAACAGCCCTCTGATTGATGTTATATGCTTCTCAGAAAGACTCTCCTTCTAATGCCAGGAAGGCTATGTTGAATATTGGGATGAAAATGTGTCAAATGGTTTATGAAGCTAGTATATGATGCCCCATGATCATATCAATGTACACAGCTGTGATTTAATAAAAAAAAAAAAATTAAAAAAAAAATAAAGTATAAATTCAAATCGTATAGGAGGAGCATAGAAAGGGGGGTTAGTAAGCTCTCACCTATGGGGTAAAATGTAGAAGTATACCTATTGGTGAAAGGCTCAACTACAACTTGGACTTTACCTAACAAACACAAACAATGTAAACTAATCATGTGTTTTCTCATATTATTCCAAAATTTTAAAAAAGAAAAAATATTTAATTTTTTTAAACTGGAAAAAAAAAGTAGAATTTAAACATAAAGAGAATAGGAAGAAGCAAGGAATAGAAATTAATAATGTAAGAAATGAGAAATAATTAAGAGTGTGAAGCATTTTTAAACAAAACCAATAAAATAAGCCTCAATTCAGCATTAATGTGCAGGGGTGAACACTCCCCTATAACCAACATTTATTTAAGAAATAGAAAGCTTGGGTTGTTCAGAAAAATGGTGGAATAGGACTCTCCAGCATGCACCCTCCCCTCCATAGAAACATCAATTTGAATAACTATTCACACAAAGCAATACCTTCCACAAGACCTAAGGAAATTTGGTAAGAGATTATAGCTGAGTGTGGCACAAAAATAATCAAAGATGCACTGGAGAGGGTACAGAAGGATAGTTTTACCTTACTGGACACCACCCATCCAGTAGTCCAGGCAGCACAGGGTAGAGAGATACCCACTGCTCAGGGAAGGAAAGAGAAGTGACTACTGTTCTTTGCCTCAAACCCCAACACTGTGCCTACTCCAGGATAACCCAGTCCTAAGCAGGCCCTCATGGTGCCAGACTCCAGACCAATACCTCTGGACTGAGCCTCTAGTCCTACCCCACTGCTAGGCCAACCTCAACATCCTGAGGCTTCAGCTGGCTTTTGTGGCCCCAGACTCCAAACTGCCCCAGCACCAGGCTAGCCCCTCCAGCCCTGGTCATCAGGTTAGTGCCCATAAACCCAGCCTCTGGGAAAACCCCTGTGGATATGGGCTCCAGGCCCATTCAGCATCAGATCAACCCCTGCAGCTCAGGCACAGGCTGATACCCTCAGATACAGAAGGCAGATCCAGTGTTCAGGCCCATCCCAGTGGACCCTAGCACTGGTCCAGCCCCCATGTACCCAGACCCAAGACCCAGCCCAACTCTTATTCACCAAGCTTTTAGGCCAGCACCCACACACCCAGGCTCCGGGCTGGTCCCCGTGACCCCACACTCCAGTGGACCCAGAATTCAGGCTCACCCCAATACATTCTGGCACCAGGCCAGCCCCAGTGCACAAAAGTTCCAAGACTACCTTCACAGACTCAGGCTCCAGGGGAGCCCCTAAAGATACAAAACTCAAGCTCACTCTGTGGACTCAGGCTCCAGGCCTATCCACCATCTGCCTGGCCCCTGCATACTCAGGTTTGAGTTCCACCTCTATGAACCCAATCAACAAGTTATCCTAGTAGATATTGGCTCCAGGCCTACCTACCTGCTAACCCAGACATCAGGCCAACTTGCCCAAGGACTCCAGCAGTCTTCCCATAGAACATGTCAGATAGCCCACTCAGAATCTCTGGATGGGCTAACTATGAAGAGCTTTGACAGACAAAGACTACAATAAGTCCTGTCTTCTTCAAATGTGCAGACACCAATGCCTAGCCATGAGGGTTATTAGGGGTCTTTTGTAGTTTCATATGAATTTAGAATATTTTTTCTATTTTTGTGAAAAATATCTAGAATTTTGATAGAGATTATTTTGAATCTGTAAATCACCTTGAGTAGTATGGACATTTTAATAATATTAATTATTCCAATTCATGAAAATAGGATATCTTTCCATTTATATGTATCTTCTTCAATTTCTTTCATCAACGTTTTATAGTTTTATTTATTTATTTAGAGACAGAATTTCACTCTGTTGCCCTAGGCTAGAGTGCTACAGCATCATAGCTCACAGCAACCTTAAACTCCTGTGTTCAGGTGATTCTCCTGCCTCAGCCTCCCAGGTAGCTGGGTTTACAGATGACCACCATGATGCCCAGCTAATGTTTCTATTTTTAGTATAGACAGGGTTTCAGTCTTGCTCAGGTTGATCTCAAACTCCTGAGCTTAAGCAATCAACCTGGCTTGGCCTGCCAGAGTGCTAGGATTAATAGGTGTGAGCCATTGCATCCAGCCTTTAGTTTTCAATGTACAGATATTTCATTCGTTAGTTAAATTTATTCCTAAGTATTTTATTTTGTAGCTATTGTAAATGGGATTTTCAGAAATTTCCGTTTCAGATTATTTATTCTTACAGTATATAAGTGCTGCTGATTTTTGTATGTTAATTTTTTTTTTTTTTTTGAGACAGAGCCTCAAGCTGTCACCCTAGGTAGAGTGCTGTGGCATCACAGCTCACAGCAACCTTCAACTCCTAGGCTTAAGTGATTCTCTTGCCTCAGCCTCCCAAGTAGCTGGGACTACAGGCGCTGCCACAATGCCCAGCTATTTTTTTGGTTGTAGTTGTCATTGTTTGGCAGGCACAGGCTGGATTCGAACCTGCCAACTCTGGTGTATGTGGCTGGTGCCTTAGCTGCTTGAGCTACAGGTGCAGAGCTGGTATGTTGATTATGTATCTTGCAACTTTGCTGAATTTTTTAAATTAGTTCTAACAGTTTTTTGGTAGCATCTGTGGAGTTTTATACATGTAAAATCATATCATTTTTAAACAAAGACAATTTAACTTCTTCCTTTCAGATTTGGATGCCTTATATCCTTTGTCTTGCTTATTTGTTGTGGCTAGGGCTACTAGTACTATGTTGAATGGAAGTGGTAAGAGAGGGCATCTTTGTCTTGTGCCTGATCTTAAAGAAAAGCTTTCAACCTTTCACCATTGAGTATGATGTTAACTATGGGTTGTCATTTATGGTCTTTATTGTGCTGAAGTAATTTTAGATCTATTGGCATGATCAAATTAAGGAAACTTCACAAATACAGAATATTCTAGCACCTAATTGCTTATGTAAACCACTCATATCTTCAGTAAAAAGACTAAAAGACAAACGTATCTAAATGATAACTATAATAATTTGTTAACAAATAGATAATATAAAAAGATATAAATAGAGATGACAAAAAGTCAAAAAGTGGGGGTGAGGAATGGAGTTAGAGTGTAGAGTTTTTTAGTTTTCTCTCTCTTTTTCCCTTTCTTTGTGATTAGAGTTGAGTTTTTATCAGTTTAAAATAACTAGTTATGAGATGTTATTTTTAAGCCTCATGATAACCATAAACAAAAAAAATCTACAATAGATACATAAAAAAATGAAAAGCAAGAAATTAAAACAGAAGAAAAGGCAATCAAGAGTATCCATATAGGGTCAGAAGAGATCAAACTTTCACTCTTCGCAGATGATATGATTGTATATCTGCAAAACACCAGGGATTCTACTACAAAACTCTTAGAAGTGATCAAGGAATACAGCAGAATCTCAGGTTACAAAATCAACATCCATAAATTGGTAGCCTTTATATATACTAACAATAGTCAAGCTGAGAAAACAGTCAAGGATTCTATTCCATTCATGGTAGTGCCAAAGAAGATGAAATGTTTGGGAGTTTATCTAACAAAGGATGTGAAATATCTCTATGAAGAGAACTATGAAACTCTTTTGAAAAGAAATAGCTGAAGATGTTAACCAATGGAAAAATATGCCATGCTCATGGCTGAGAAGAATCAACATTGTTAATACGTCCATACTACCCAAAGCAATATACAATTTTAATGCAATCCCTATTAAAGCTCCACTGTCATATGTTAAAGGTCTTGAAAAAATAATACTTCATTTTATATGGAATCAGAAAAAAACCTTGAATAGCCAAGATATTACTCAGCAATAAAAACAAAGCAGGAGACAGGCTACTTGCTCCTTTAGCCTGGAGGTGAAGCTGAGGAAGGGAACAAAGTCATCATCAGTTTCTCTGAGCAAGCATGTCAGCTCTTATTATTTCTATAATTATTAACTTTAAGCAGCCTTGAGGAATCTCAAACTGTGCGATTTGAGGTGTGAGGTCGCACACACAGATTAACCCCTCACTAGTTCACTGTGGAGAAAACCCCACCTGCCTCAATCTCCTCTGAAGAATTGGTGGGACAGAGGAATTTTCTTCTGATCACCACCACATAGGGTCTTCCTCTGTGATAAGGGATATAAGCTCTCTTACTCATATTTCAGGGCTTGAGCTGTTCCCTTGATCTCTGCCCTGGCCAAATACAAATCTCCACAATGGGTATTTTCTTTGACTTTGAACTGGGCAGGAAACAGCCTAGTTAATGTTTCTTGCTAGGCCTTGCACACAGTTTCCTCTGTGGCCATTATTCCTTCAGAGTGTTCAGATACCCAGTACAGGGGTGTTTGCAATCTGTATCCCGTACAGGCCAGCCTTCTAGGAAAAGCAGGAAATTTGCTCATATAAGAAATTTAGCAGCTGGTTTAAAGGTAAACTAGCTGACTTTTCTTTATTCTACCTTGCTCAGCTTATTTCTTTATTTTTCCTTTTTTAAAAAGGGGGGGATTTTCCTTGTTAAGATTGGGGTCTTTGGTCCCCATTCTGCCTGCCCAAGGATTGTTCATGATCTATTTTTATCTGATACTTTATGGGTACATTGACTATGTATTCCTCATGCTGTCTCTGAAAGTTAGCTATCTTTTTCTCTTATTTTCCAAAAAGACTAAAAGCTCCATTTGTCTTTACATTGTCAATCGTCAAATAATATTGGTTAACTGATATAAGACTAGTGATCAAAACCCGATTTTCTACCTCCAAAATTCATCTTCCAAAGATCTGTCTCCTGAAATTGAAAACTTTTAAGATGGTACTGAGGGAGTTCTTTACTTATCTCTTAGGGAAGTAAAGATTACAGGGCATTAAAAGTAGAAATGATCATAAAAGTTTAGGTCACATGGAAGAGAAAAATCCATTGAGAAGTTGTAATGGTATTATCTGGAGGAGAAAATAATTTTGCATTGCTTGCTAACGTCCTTTAAGATCAATGTTGGAGTGGCTTAGAATTTGTGGGATAATGTGAAAAAATGGTATGTGATAAAGGCAGAGATGGTAATTCTGAATTTTTGACAAATTCAAAGAATGAAGTCTTGTAGAAGAAATCTGCTTAAGGATTGCCTTGACATAGAAAAACATGCCAATGCTTTCTCCCAGGAAAATTAGAGAATACAAGTCTGAAAGGGGTAATCATAAAACAATGCATATTTTCAGGTGAAATACATATAAAATTATATGCTTCTTCTATTTTGTTTCTTTGTATACATTAAAAACTCATTTCAAAAGTGAATAAAAATAAAATTGTTTTCTGTAAGATATTTTAATATATTTTAAAATCTATATAATTCATGTTATAGTTAAGGGTGACTTCTAAGAGGGAAAGGCTAATTAATATGAAACACATAAAAACAGTTGAATTTCCATTGTTATAATTATGTTTCAATGTGGAAAGAGCTATGGAATCTTCATTTTATTTTACCATGATTGATATTGGAATTACTTTTTGTGTGATATAGAGGTATTTTCATGTATATGCACATATTACCTTTCACCCATGAATGGTGATTATAGAGGTCAATATATGAAAACAAAAAGCAAATAAAACTGATTTTTGATACTCTGAAATTGAAGGGTCCAGCACCGAATCCTAACCCTGTGGTGGAGTGGGGTGGGGGTGGGGGAAGTGGCTGCAGTCTACAGAGGACCTTTTTTTTTTTTCCTCTAGTTCTAAATGAGTAATTGACCTTGGGTCTTCTGCCGAACGCCAGCACCTTATCTCAAGACTGTAACATAGCAACCACAGGTTTTTTAATGCAGCTAGAAAAAATAGTTTTTAACAAACTTTGTAGTAACTATTTAATTGCTGGAAGGAGAGGGTTTTAACTGCAAGTGGGTTATTTACACTACAATGTTAACTAACTCCCACCCAGAGATGTTAAGGGCAGTGGGAGATATAGGGGATATAAGAGAGAAAGAAGGTAAAAAGGCTAGTTTGCAGGGTGAGGTGGGGGGGCAGAGTTGGTCTTTCACCAGGGGCTGAGAGATTCTCAGCGGCCGCCCCCTGGGTAAAAGTTGGCTCTTGTGCCCCAGCCACAACCAGTGAGGCCCCACCCTCCCAAGTCTCACAGCCTCCAGGTAGGTCAGTTCCAGATAGAGCCAGCCAATCCTAAACCTCCTAAGTTACCTTGGTCCCCATGCAGACCAACCCCCCAACTTGGTCCCAGTTTCCCCCGGGAAATTTCCCCCGTGTTTTGTTGCAACTCAAAATGCATCATGCCAAAGAATATAAAACCTGCCATCATTTCTGCCTGGGTGTCCTCCTCCTCTGAGCAGAGTTCTGCCGGAGGTACAGCCCAAGCATGCTTGAATAAAGTCACTCCTTTGTTTTTTGCATGTGTGTCTGGTGATCTCTAAGTGGCGGAATTTGGTCTTAACAAAATATTTTAAAATTTTATCCAAACATTAACTATTTATGAATCTACTACATTTAGTAACCTATTATCTCTCTTGTTCAAGTCCATCATAAACAATCAAGGCTAGTTTAATTTCTTCCAAGATAGATTATCTCTTGGCTTTAAGGATAATTTAAGTTATAGGAATGTAACATAATTTCATATATTATTTAAAAAGTGGTGGGCTCTTTAAGTATTATATTATTAACTTATGTTAATAATTTTGTTAATATAAATATTGAAGATGTTCAGACTTTTCATAGTAAGATTTATCACCATGTAGAGTTGTAAAGAAAACCATTTTAAACTTAAATTAATCATAAATTACTAGTCATGAAAATTAATAACCAAATAAACTAAAACAACAAAAATAACCTGACCCTCTGAATACAACTCTCCTTTGAACAATTTATCAGTTCTTTAATCTGCCTTATGTCTTATATTTTTGGCCACTACATTTATTGAAAAGTATTAGTTTTATCTACATAATTTTTCGTAAGAATCAGAAACCTGCTAATGTTGTTATTGTAAACAAAGTTGTAACTTTATTATGATAGTAATAGAAATAATTAACTTTTATGCCTAAATGATTATTAACAAAAGATGAAAATGCCTAAAAATAGCGATGACTGAACAGTTTTAAAAACATTTTCTTAATAAATTAATACTTTTAATTCGACATAATTTAGAGTGCATCATAGCTCACAGCAACCTCAAAGTCCTGGGCTTAAGTGATTTTCTTGCCTCAGTCTCCCAAGTAGCTGGGACTACAGGCACCACAACACCCAGCTATTTTTAGAGATAAGGTGGCACTCTGGCTCAGGCTGGTCTCAAACCTGTGAGTTCATGGAGTCCACCCGCCTTGCCTCCCAAGTGTTGGGATTATAGGCGAAAGCCACCACGCCCAGCTATTAATTTATTTCTAATTCAAGTGATAATTAGAAAAAAAATCTTATTGTATAATTAATCTTCAGTACTATGTAAAAGAGAGCTTTTACAAACAAAACAGGGGTAATTGCTACATTGACAATAAATATAATGAGAGTTCGTGTTCATGGTCAAATCAATATTTAGGGGCAAAGCAGAGAATTAATCTTGTCTGTTTAGGTTTAAATATAATATAAACTAAATATATCAATAAAATTTATCTTAAATAAACACTTATCAAGTGGAGTAAATATGAGCCAAAAACTTTGTATAGAATATAAAACAGTGAACAGGGCTGAGCATGGTGACTCACACCTGTAATCCTGGCACTCTGGGAGGCCCAGGCAGAAGGATCCCTTGAGCTGAGGAGTTCACTATCAGCCTGAGCAAGAGTGAGGCCCCATTTCTACTAAAAAATAGAAAAAGTAGCTGGGTGTTGTGGCAGGTGCCTATATTCCCAACTTTTGGGAGACAGGAGGCAGGAGGATGGCTTGAACCCAGGAGTCTGAGGCTGTGAGCTAAACTGATGCTATCATATTCTAGCCTGGACAACAAAGTGAGACTTGGTCTCACAAAACAAAACATCCCCCAGACAAACAAACAAACAAACACCACCACCCCGCCCCAAATAGTGAACAGTGGTGGTTTTTTTGCAGGGTTTTTTTTTTTTTTTTTTTTGCGGCTGGGTTTGAACCCGCCACCTCCAGTATATGGGGCTTGCACCCTACTCCTTTGAGCCACAGGTACCACCCCAGTGAACGGATTTTGAAGTCACAATAAGTTTCTAGAAAGCTGAAAGAGAAAGCTTCACTCCATTTATAAAATAGAAAATATGTCAGTCCCTCACTGACAGATTCATTATGCACTGTAGTTAGTAAAAGCTAGAACACAAAAAGAAAAAGAAAAATACTTGGAAAATGTTAAGGAAATGACACACAATTAGACATTAGGAAAAATGCATTCAGGGTGGATCCTGTGGCTCAAAGGAGTAGGGTGCCAGGCCCATATATTGGAGGTGGTGGGTTCAAACCCGGCCCCAGCCAAAAACTGAAAAAAAAAAAAAAAAAAAAGAAAGAAAGAAAAGAAAAAAATGCATTCAATTTTAACTCTGCAACAAGTAACTTCAAAGATACGGGTCTTTAGTATTCTTGTTTTTCATTTTATATCAACTGATCGTTATGAATAAAATTCCCACCTTAAGTTAATAATTTTCTGTATTATTTTGAAGATTAAATTAGAAAATGTATGCAAAAATGCCTTGTAAACTATAATGTGCTATACATACATTTTACTATTATTAATTAAACACTGATTACTATGTCAGTCATAGGCTACATATCAGGGTTCTCAGTTTAAATATCACTCACCAGCTATGGATAAAGGCACTTTAATACTAAAACATGTTAACTAATTACATAAATTTATTCAACCATGAAATTACTTTTGTTAATACATAAAGAAATAGATTTGTTATGTGTGTTCTTGCAAATGAACACATCTGTGTAAATAGTGACCTTCCTGGCACCCTTCATCTTTTTTCTTTATTCTTATCCTGATAAAAAAAATATTTGCAGATATAACCTTCTTTATCCCTCGTAAACACAATAAAATTCACCTAATTTCACACTCTTGGTCAAGGACAATAATGAATTAACATGAAACTATTAATGGAGGGCACACATAAAGAATACAATGTCTCTATTGGTTGAATAGCTATTTTTCTTTTATTTAAGTTAGTAGCACCAAACCATTAATGTAAAAAAAAAAAAAAAATAGGTATTAATGTGGTGCTCTTTGTAACCTCACATATTTCCTTAGAGGTTCCTTTGAATTACTTTCTTAATTGCCTCACTGCCTTAGTGGAATGCTATTATGTTCCAGATGCTTTCATAAAATTACAGATAATGTTTAGGTACATTGCGTGGAATGTAGGATACCCAGTGAAAATGAATTTTGAGAACTCTTATTTAAATTTAAGAAATCCTGGCAAAATTAAATTGTTTACTTTTACTATTTCCTACCTGTATCTTTGCTGTGATGTTTAATTTTTTATTAAAACATTCGATGCTTTATAGCAGCCTTTGTAAATATGACATGGCAAGGAAGCATACTAACACAGAGAAATCATTTCATCTTAGATTTATGCCATTTACCTTCCACAGAGAGTTAGTCATCCCATTTTCATCGATTGGATTTGTTTCTAAGCATTTGTCAGTAAATATTGAGTAATATGTATAGCCCATAGTAGGCAATATTGAGAAATGAAGAGTATTGTTTATTTTCTCTTGAAGAGCACTGAGTTGTCTGGAAAGAGCCTAAGAAAGAAATTTAGAAAATTAGAGCAAAAGCTAACATAGAAGTGGAAGTTCTGGTTGTGGGAATTGATTAAATCTGGGTAAGATTTGAGAAATGCTGAAAATAAGGCAAAAATCTTTTTCCATTATAAAAGCAATCTAATAAAGATGATAGTGGCTAGAACTTCTGATTAATAAAAATAAAATAGTGAATTGGGTTAAGTTTGATTTGTTGAATAATGCCAATTTAGAAACACACAGGGAAAAAAGAAGGGTATTCAAGAGCACTTTAAATAGTCACTACATGTTTGTTGGCAAAGAACACTAAGACGAAAGTTGTGTTAAAGGTAGTATGTGAAAGCAAAATACCTTTGTCAGATTAAATATAAAAGAGGTAGGAGTTATTGAGCTCCAAGTAATATCCCAAGCACCATTTGGAGCATCTTCATGTTTTATTCATTTAGTAATCACATCAACCTCAGCAAAGAAATAGAAATATTGCCTCTTAATGGTAGATAAAAAAGAATTTGAAAGGTTTTATCAGTTGGTTAATAAAAAGAGCAATGAGTGAGGGTAACAAACTTGTGCTAAAACTAGTTAAAATATTTAGCTAGGCATGATGGCTGACACCTGTAATGATAGCACTCTGGGAGGCCAAGACAGGTGAATATTCTGAGCTCAGGAGTTTGAGACCACTCTGAGCCAGAGTGAGACCCTATCTCTACAAAAATAGAAAAGAATAGCCAGGTGTTGTAGCAAGTGCCTGTAGTCCCAGCTACTAGGGAAGCTGAGGCAAGAAGATCACTTGAGCCCAAGAGTTTGAGGTTGCTGTGAATTATGATGCCACAGCACTCTACCCAGGGTAACAAAGTGGGGCTCTATCACAAAAAACCCTAATTAAAATATAATAAACAAGTATTTAATATATGTTGTCCTGCATATAGTTGACAAAATAATAAAAACCTTCGAAGTAGATAAATTATTTCCTTTTTCACATAGAAAAGGAAAAATATCCTTAAAACAAGTGGTGATTCAGAATAATAAAGCAAATTATATTTCATTCTCAAAATGTGCACCAAATTATAATTAACATAAAGACTCCAGGAATTATTTTTTAAAAAATAAGATTGCCTATGAACTAGAGCAACAAATGAATGAAAATTAATCAAAAGTACAAAAGCAAAGTGTTTGCCTTTGGCAAAGCCCAAAAGTTATGTAAGAAATCATAAAGAAAAATAATTAAAACTTTGACATGAAAATTAATGTAATGAATGATAAAGAAAATAGTAAACATTCAAATAAAATGCACATAAAAGAAAAATTACAATATGTATCTTTAAGGCGTTAGAAAAGTAGGGGTCAATATATTAATAATGAAAGTACTTTTGCATATTAAGAATAAGATTGAAAATTAGAAAATAATAATACACCAAGATCAATGGCCAAAACTATGACAACAAATTTGTCAAAGAAAGTTAAACTACCCACAATTACTAAAACATATTAAAACTCATTAAAATTTAATGAAATAATAAATAAGCACAAGGAACACTGTCTAATTAATTAATTTTACAACATAGGAAACAGTGAGATTAAAGGCAAGTATATAAGAAAAGATGCAAAAATACAACAATTTTCTTTACATAGTTATAACATCTTATTTTTTTATATACATATCCAGAAGAAAATTAATAAATATTTAAGAATATTAACAAAAATATTTCTGAATGATAAATTATATGTTGTTTTTTGTTTTTTGTTTTTTTTTTGAGACAGAGTTTCACAATGTCTGCCTAGGTAGAGTGCTGTGGCATCGCAGCTCACAGCAACCTCAAACTCGTGGGCTAAAGTGATTCTCTTGCCTCAGCCTCCCAAGTAGCTGGGACTATAGGTGCTTGCCACAGCACCTGGCTGTTTTGTGTTTCAGTTGTCATTGTTGTTTAGCTGGCCTGGGCCAGGTTTAAGCCCACCACCCTCGGTGTATGTGGCTGATGCCCTCACCACTTGTGCTACGGGTGCCAAGCCAATTACATGTATTTTTATGAGAAGATTTCTCTAATTGAATTTTGCAAATTATTTTAAAGTAATAATTTACAAAGACAAAAAAGAAGTAAGCAACACAACTGGAATTTAACCCTAGGTCCAGCAGACTCAAATTGGTCATATCTTTGAAGACCAGTATCATATGAATTATAGAAGGCGGGTGTAAACACTTAGACTATGACTGAAATGTAATAAGTACCCAATAATCAGCTGTGTTTACTTGCTTTGTAGGGATGGAAGTGTTCATACTGGTAGTAACAGCAGTAATAATATCAATGAAAGTGGTAGAGGAACAATGAAAGCAAACAAAATATTAATAGGAGGAATACAAAAATAGTAGTCATATTACTATATAAATATACATATAGTTTACTGTGAGGGACAATAGAAAGTCAAAACCAGATAGTTCAGTGTGTTGAAAATGTCATGTGCCTAAGAAAAAATAAGAGAGGGGGGGGAGGGATGTGAAGCAAGGTGGCAGTCTAGAGACAGCTTCTTTACAACCAGGTGTGGTAAGTTTGGGAAGAGAAGGCTCCGGGTAACTCTGGCTTGTAGGCTCTGCCCAGAAACATTCCTTCAGGGAACAGGGAGGCAGCAGAAACTTCGGGACCCCAAGAGGAGGACAAAAGCAGTGGAGAAGCAGCCAGTGTTTGCGTTGGGGCAGAGGTGGACTGGCTGGTAGCTACAGCGGCAGTGGTGGCGAGAGTTTGCAGACAGGGAAGGCCTTCCCTGCCGCTTTTTTTGTTTGTTTTCTTTTTTTTCTTTTGGACTTGGGCACTTGGTTGAGTTACCTTGGGAGAGCTTGGGTGAGCAGCAAGTGACTTTGAACAGTGCTCAGAGGCTGGGACTGAACCACTGGGGATGAGGGGAGCTTTCGTTGTTGAGCTGCAGCCCAGGCACAGCCATAGTGAGAAGCTCAGCCCTCAGGGTTCTAGTGTGAAGCCTGTACTGGCATGCCTGTTAAGTGGGCAGCCACTTCTGGAGAGATCCCAGCCAAGGAAAGCCTGTTAAGTGGGCAGCCACTTCTGGAGAGATCCCAGCCACACCTGCTTTCCAAGGAAAGCCACTGTGTAGCCAAGGGACACAGTTGGGAAAGGTCAAGCCGTGTCTATTAAGCAGGCTGAGGAGAGCTTCAGACTCCCAATCCTGTGGGGTTTGTGGGCAAAGAAGTCAACAGAGGCTTCCATTTTCCATCTCACACAGCTGTATCAGCATCGTGATTAGCATGTCATACCCCAGAAGATCACCCAGTGACCAGGCAATATTCTGCAAGAATATAGATATATTCTATAAATATACGCCTCCTAAAAACATAAAAGGATATATATGTATTTTTATTTTTAATTTTTTTCCAACTTTTTCCCCTAGATATTTCTTTTTCTTTTTTTTCTTCATTTTCATGTAAACAATTTTTCATTATTGCCTTCTTTAATAATAAAGGATTCATTTTTGCTAGGTTTTTTTTATTCCCCCCCTGTTATTCATTTTTCCCCTAATTTTACACCTTAAGGTTTTTTTATTTGTTTTGGTGTGATTTGTAGTATTTTTGATTTTCTCCTCTATTTCATGAAGATGGGGTCTTGCATCTGCTCAGGCTGGCAAAGAGCTGCAGACATCAAGAGACACACCCAACCC
>CAUYPK010046909.1:0-28652 GCA_963574355.1 Loris lydekkerianus
TTTTTATCTCACAGCACACTTGAACATATAGTTAACCTTCTGAAGCACACTTAAATTATGTAGATCAAATAAAAAGAGTAAAAAAATGTACTTACTGTGCTTTGAACCTTAGTAAATAGTTTAATCAATGATCTTTAAAAATTCTCATGGCTCACTGGTTGAGAATCACTGACCGAGGCACTCCATGGCTAATCAACCTCTGCCTGCTGTTCCTTGACTATTCACAAAGCTGTATGAAGTCACACCATCACACACTAATGTGAAGGGGCAATGCCTAGTTGAAGCACCACTGGTCTTTTACTTTGACCTCAGTATGACAAACTAACATGATTGCATTGGCTGCCTGATATGTGTCAGATAATGGCAAGTAGTCATTTCTTTGATTAAAAAAAGCATAGAAAAAAAGTAACATGGCAGAGATCCATGTTCTTTTGGTAGAGGGAGGGAAAGCCATGGATAGAAAAAATAGAAGAGAAAGAGAAAGGGTCATTAGGCTCATCTTTGCTCCATGGCCCCCAAATCCATTTCAAATATCTTAAATGTATCTCTTGTGAATTTCAAAGTCCACTGGTGGTAATCACCATGAGGAGGTTATAATCATGACACTTTCTTGCGTCACCTGGAAAAATCTCACCAACCATGTAAATTGCTTCATTTTTTTGAGAATGTTATCTAAAACACTCCTATTTCTTATCAAAATTTAGAAAATTTCACTTCTTCTCAATGATATTATTTCTGCCTTTGTAAAGTCTATTAGATTTCCTTCATAATCTTACTTTGATCTCTGCTAAAATCAGTGCTAAACTGAATGCTACCTATTTAGCATTCTACTAAGAATGAATGCTACTGAGTAGAAAGAATGCTACTCTTTTTTTTTTCGGCTTGGTTATTTATTTATTTTTTATTATAAATCATAGCTGTGTACATTAATGTGATCATGGGGCACCATACACTTGGTTCATAGATCGTTTGACACATTTTCATATCTCTCCTTCCTTCCTTCCTTCCTTCCTTCCTTCCTTCCTTCCTTCCTTCCTTCCTTCCTTCCTTCCTTCCTTCCTTCCTTCCTCCCTCCCTCCCTTCCTGTTTTTGGCCAGGGCTGGGTTTGACCCACCACCTCCGGCATATGGGGCCCGTGCCCTACCCCTTTGAGCCACAGACACCATCCACGGGTTCTTTTCTTTTATAAAGCCTTTTTGGGGTGTAAGTGACATACAATAAACTGCACGTATTTGAAGGGCACAATTTCTAGGCTTTGACATAGGTAATAACATTACAAATCAAGGAAATGAACGTGTACATTACCCCAGACTGCCTCTTCTTTGCTGTTCCTCCCTAGACTTTACTAAACCAAACTAGAGTGGAAAAAAAATGGAAGTATTAATAAGAACTTAGTGAGCTTATCGTGGGTGCTGGAAGTGAGTTCGCCCCTGTGGTTCCAGCTCCTGCACGCGATGGTCCCCACAGTGGCGGCCACTGCCTCTGGCCCCACCTCCGCTGCCCTGGGCACCCCGGAGCCAATGCCCCGCCAAGGCCAGTGGGTGACCAGGTCATAGGAGCACACATCTGATGTGACAACCTGGTAGCCGGTGTGAGTAGAAGAGTCTTGTCCAACCTCGCTCTGCGCCCGCTTGACCTCGTGAAAATCTGCTTCGCAGCGAGCGATGGATTGGAACTAAGAGCGAAATATAAAGGAATTTTACACAGCTCGACTGTCATTTGGAAACTTAATGGACTACGGGGACTTTATCAAGGAGTAACCCCAAATGTCTGGGGTGCAGGCTTCTGCTGGGGACTCTACTTTTTCTTTTACAACGCAATCAAATCATTTCAGGGAAGAGGTGAATGGACAGAGGCAACAGAAAAACGCAGCTCAGCTGCTGCAGCTGGAGCCACGACCTTCTGCCTTACAAACCCACCACGGTAACAAAATCTCGCCTGATGTTACAGTGCGCTGGTGTTGCTAATTCTCCACAGCGGCGAGAATGAACAAAGGAGTGTTCCATACACTTGTGAAAATATATAAATAGGACAAGGTGCCTGGGTTGCATAAAGGATGGATTCCTGGGCTGTTTGGAACATCCCATGGCGCCTTCCAGTTTATGGAGGGTAAACTGCTAAAAATTGGAGTAAAACCAGCAAATCTGTAGATTACTAGAAGCACAGCCGGGCACAGTGGAATACACGTCTGTTGCAGGACTATCCAAAATATTTGCTGTAGCAGCAGCAGACCCATATCAAGCGGTGAGAGCTCGTCTTCAGGATCGACACTTGTTACAGTGGGGTCATGATGTTACCGCAGGGATGATTTTACAAAGGAATGGCCCCCAATGTGATGAGAGTGACTGCAGCCTGCTGTATTAACTTTGTGGTATATGAAAATGTCTCATGTTTTTTACTGAAAGGAAAGAGAAAGTAAGCCAAAAGAAATAATTCCAATATATCTGCTCAATGTGGCAACAAGTTATTTTATGTTTGAGGTGTGAACTCTGAAGAATGCTGCAGAGTAACATGGCTCATAATCAAAATTAGTCTATAATTATTGGAAGTCAGAAGACTGCTGAGGCTTCGCCATGTTTTCTGCCTTTTCCCTACCCCATAGATGTGGGACTTGGATACTCTGCCTGAAATGACTGTGGTCCCCACAGTGCCGAGACTAACATCACGTATATTTCCACAAATCTCTTCATTTCATTTTTCAACTGAAGTTGATTTGCAACATTTGCTAAAATGATTAGAATGTGCTGCTTTTTCTGAACGTATTGCCTGGGTTGGCTTTAAAATTAACCTTTTGTGCAATAGCAAGAAAATAGCTTCTTGCAAGAATGTCACCATTGTGTATTTCCAGGGTAAATTAAACTTTCAGGGGTGGCGCCTGTGGCTCAAAGGAGTAGGGTTCAAACCCAACCCCGGCCAAAATCTGCAAAAAAACAAAAACAAAACCAAAAAAACTTTTGGGAATTATGGGATAAGATGTTGTTCATCCAGACCAGTGAGAAAAAAATGACTTTAAATGTTCCTTAGTTTTGATTCAATTGTGATGCACTAAGTAGAGAAAATTCAGAAGTTATGTGCTTCTCTGAGAAACGTGACATCCGTTATCATTATTGTTAATTCCCCCCCTCCCCCAGAGATTTCCATAATTTAATATGTAATCTTGGATCTAGGTTTTTTTTTTGGGGGGGGGTAGTGGTACTTAGTATAAATTTTTTAAATCTGAACTTCTAGGATCCAGCTATGTTGGCCTTTATTTAACATATGTGGCTATAAATCATTTATTGGAGATGCTAAACAGATCACCTTTCAGAGATACTTGAATGTTGGGATGTGTTGGTTGACTAATTGGAAATGAGAAGCTTTACCTTTCTGCTTAAATTATCCCATATGTGGGCCTTTCCCAGAAAATGATAAATGTACATTGGTCACTCAAATTCAGGTTGAAATACAAATTACATTAATGGCCATTATTAATTTCACTTAAGAGCCATTGTAGATATTGAAATATAAAGGCCTACCCTAAGGGGATGCCTTTTTATTTATCATAAGCATCTAGGAATGCTGTTAAACTATCTACTTGTAAATAAAACATTGTGGTTTTCAAGGCCATATTTAAGTAGGTCTTTGAAAATAGGTGTTTTTTTTTATATTTTGGAAATGGCATTGTTTTTAAAATGAAGATGAAATGATAAAAAAAAAAAGAAAAAAAAAAAAAAAAGAGCCAGCATTAGTGAGAATATTAGGAAACAGTCTGTTTCACACACTATGTATGAGACAAGAAATTCATGTAACCATTTTGGAGAAAAATTTGGACATATTTAACCAAATCTTTTGAGTTATATATATTTTCTTTGGCCCAGTAATTCCAATGTAGAAATTTATTAAGTGAATAAAGTAGGTAAAGTATATTAAGAATGTTTATTAAAGTATAAGAAGTACTTTAATTAAAGAAGTACTTTAATAAACATTCTTAATATACTTTAAGTAGCAAAAAAGAAATATAGTAAATGTATTTCAAAAATGGAAATATTAATAAATAAGGAAATACAGGGTGTTATAAATTTCATGTGCAATTTTATACAAGAATTTTATGAACCCCTGTATATATGTTGAAAAAGTATATTAAAGAAATAGACTGTATGGATATGAGTATATTCCAAAGCATTTTAATAATATAATATGTAAAAGAAGCAAGATAAAGGACATTGTTTGAAAGCAATCCAATTTTCATAAAAGTCAGTCTGTATAGATAGTAAAAATCTGGATGATATAAAAGAAAATCTTAGCAGTGGTTATATCTAGGTGGAGATATTGAGGGTGATTTTATTTTTTTATTTGTACATTTCTGTATTGTATGGAGATTTAAAGAATTGAATATTTATTAAATCTGAAAAGAGATAAAGCTATTTTATTTGGAATGAGAGAAAAATCTTGATAGTCAGCCTAGGGATTTTGGGGAAACATTACAATCTATGAGTTGTTAATTGAGCATATTTGCAGGGGCCTATTTTGCCTTTAACTTCATTGCTTAATGGTTCTATTAGGAGAAAACACAGTGTTGAATTATTTTGTTTCTCAAGACACATAGACCTAATTACAAAGCTATTGACAACACAGCTACAGCAATCAGCCTATTCAGACTAGGCAATTACACAATTAAAATGATTAGTGGCAATTATACCTAAATTTTCAATCTACGGATTAATTTCCATGTTATGTATACTGTCAGCACATACTAATATTTAGCTTTAGAAACCTCAACTAAAGAACCTCCTAATTGTCATTATCTGCCACTTACCATATATGTACAATGTCCTGAAATTAAGAATACTTACTTTACCTAACTTCCAGTCAATGAATTAAATTCATTTTATTTGATTTTACTATTAATATTATTCTAAGTGGAAAAAAAGGAGCCTTATTCTTTCATCAAGTATCATCTCTGGAAATAAGTACATATATTTTATTCAATAAAGTGCTGAAATAAACCAGTTATATCCCTGAGGTGAACTATTAGGAAAATAGCCACTAAGAAGTTTGTATGATTCAAAATTACAGAGATGTATTCATATTTTCTTTCTTTTTGCAATTAAAAATAGAGGTAAAATATTACCTTGATTTTAAGAAGTATTTCTCAGTGGAAAATTGTACCCATACATGGGTTTGTTTTTGTTTGTTTGTTTTTTGAGACTGACATTAAGTCATCCTTTGGAGTCTGTTAACAGATGATATACTGTAGGAAAATGTCATCACCTACCTTTAAACAAGTGTGATTAGAAATAGTAGCAGTGGGCCAGGCATTAGAGGTACTTCAGCCAAAGATCACCAGTGTCCTGAGCAGACAGAAGTCTCAAAGAGTGTAATCTATTGCTACAGCAGAGGTTAAAGCCTTCATGTAATTGTACAACAGTGTGACTTTGAGAAGAATCAATCCCTGGAGGTAATAAGGTGGTACAGGAGGTGAACTTTGGCTACCTGTTTGACCCTTGAGCCAAAGCTTAAGTCTGCTTATAATACCGAGCAAAAGTTTTGAAAACAATTAACACACTGTTTGAAAGAAGGTGGTTCTGCTTTAACAGGACTGTCGCAACCATTGGAGCAGATGTCCAAGCCCCATTCAAAGCCAGCATGAATTGATTACTGTCAAGATGGAACCCAAAGTTGACCACTCATAGACCTTTTGTTTCATTTTAATGCCCAATGGTGGAGATTTCACATGCTAATGAGACACGCTTAATGTACAAAGAAGCATGCTTAGGGATGGGTAGCTGATAACAAAACTCTACCCTTACATGCTATGATTTTGTTGCAGGAAGATGAGGCCCAATGGAGAGAAAGAACACCCACACACCCTTCCAGCCAGGGAAGCCATGGCAGACCAGAATCTAAATGGCCACACTCCCTGACTGGCTCAGTCTTTTCCTTTTTATGTCCAGTCAAAAATTCCTGCCCGTGGCTACCTTTCTCATTGGTTAGTTGGAATCAAGCTGGAGAAGTGGGCTTGGGCTTTTATTGAAGAAGCAAGGGTTTATTTCCAGGTCCCAGGAAGTTAAGTTTCTACAAACTCCTAAGAGCTGAGTCACCATAAGGAGGACCTTGCAAGTGTGTCCTTGGGGCCGCTGTGAGAAGACCTCTGTTCTCTTAGACCTCCCTTTTTCCAGGTATTCTCTCTCAATTTCAATACTGGCTCAGACTTTCTCTCTCTTCTTTTTAAAAGCTCTCCAAATCTTATTTGGGGAGCAAATCTGGTTGCTTCTTAACCAGCAGTGTCTCCCTTTCCTTGGAGCAACACCTCCTCGCCCCCCCACCATAAAAGCTTGCCTGTATAAATTCCTTTTTCAGTCTCTTACCAATTTTGATTGACTTGGGTAGAGGCAAGAACTGTGAGGTCAGTAATAGTAATAGTAATATTGATACCGGATTTTCTTCCTCAGTAGGTCCTTGGTCTCGGGGATAGGGATTTGAAGAATGAACCCACAGACTACAGATCAGTGGTAAGACAGGATTTTTATTAGACAGAAAGGAATACGGAAGCAGTAAAGAGAACCAGAGCCTCTGGCAAAGGGGAAGGCCCAAGTCAGAAATCTCTCACACACTGCTTTGGCTAGGGATAGGTATTGTCTGGAGATTTACATTTTAGCTAGGATTTGGTAGGTGGAAAAATCCTTTTAAAGTTGAAAGCAGTTCCTCCCCTGGGGCAAGGTTTTGTCTTAGAGAAGGGATTAGAATGTGTATTCCCTACTCAAGGTGGAACCACCCCCAAAAACCCTCTCAAGCTGCTTTGTCCGTGATATTGTTAGAGCCCAGAGGGTGTGTCCTGGAAAATGCAGCCTGGTTTTTTTTTTTTTCAGTTTTTGGCCAGGGCTGGGTTTGAACCAGCATATGGGGCCTGAGCCCTACTCCTTTGAGGCACAGGTGCTGCCCAAGGCAGCCTGTTTGTAGCTGGAAATGGGGCTCTGATTTTAGAGCTCACCTGGGCCTAGAGAATGGGAGAATCCCTGTCCAGCTCTGAGTAGTGGAATTCTGTATCATTATTTCTTTCTATATCTGCTAATTAGTCTAGAAGAGCCTTGAAGGAAAGGTCTGAGGATTGTTATCAAGAAATTTTTTTTGAACTTTTTATCAGTCAGATTTGAAGTTCAAGAAACAAAAGAATACTTCACCTGACATTGTTAAGGAAGTCATATATCATACAAAAAAGCATTTTCCAATTAAATGAAAACTTTCCTGTTTGAAACTTCACTATTTTTGATTGGCATCTTTCTTTTTTTTGAGACAGAGTCTCAAGCTGTCACCCTGGGTAGAGTGCCTGGCATCACTGCTCACAGCAACCTCCAACTCCTGGGCTTAAGCGATTCTCCTGCCTCTACCTCCCAAGTAGCTGGGATTACAGGCACCTGCCACAACGCCCAGCTATTTTTTGGTTACAGCTGTCATTGTTTGGCAGGCCCGGTCTGGATTTGAACCTGCCAGCTCAGGTGTACGTGGCTGGCACCTTAGCTGTTTGAGCTACAGGCGCCGAGCCAATTGGCATCTTTCTATAATATAGCCCAGACATCCTTACTTTTGTAAAAATATATTTAGATAATTTAATTTTTCCCTACTCAGAGGACACTACTTTAAATCCATTGTTGTATATTACCTACAGTATATTGTACATGGAGGTATTATCTACTTACCTTTTGTGTGAAAACAAATACAACTTTAACACTGTTGGAACTTCCAAAACACTTTAACAAGCGTTAATGATCTTCTCAGTCTTGTTTACAGGAGAAAGTCACCAATATCTATGAATAATAGGCAGCTGTTGGTACTGCCAGAATTTCTCTCTATGCCAAGTCCTTGGTCTCCAAGTTTGAAGAATGAAACCACAGACCATGAGGATAGTGACAGGATAGAATTTACTGATGGAAAGACTGATAGATTGATAAGCAAAAGAGGGGAGCAGAACCTCCGGCAGCAGCGGGGCAGGGGAGATCCAAGTGGCAAGCCCCTGAATCTTCAGTCTAGAGGGTTGAAATGCTGCTTTCCTATCCTGTGGGTAGGGGGTCTTGGGGAAATATGTCACAAATGGCTAGAGGTCTGTGGGCAGAGAATAATCTTAAAATAATCCTGAAATCAGCATAAGAATGAGGGCCTCAAAGTCCTACCCCAGGCAACGATTTAGGGTGTGTGCTCCCTATTCAAGGAGGCACCTCCCAGAAAGGGTGGTCTGTTTGTGCCCAGAGATGGGGTCAGTGATGAGACTGATTTCTGAGCTCACCCAGGCCAGAAAATGGGGGGTTCCTGTCCAGCCCGGAGCAGGGGAATTAGGGATCCTGTATCGCTGTATTAGGGATCCTGTATCGCTGGGGATTAGGGATCCCTCTTGCACAAACCCAGCTCATCTGGTTCAATTACTTGACTGAGCTACAAAGTTCAATCAAGGCACAGTGGGACTCAAAAGCAAACCTGGGTGGAAACTGAAAAGAAAACCAGAACAGGCTTGGCGCCCGTAGCTCAGTAGTTAGGGCGATGGCCACATACACCAGGGCTGGCAGGTTTGAACCTGCCCTGGTCCTGCTAAACAATGACAACTACAACAAAAAATAGCTGGGTGTTGTGGTGGGCACCTGTAGTCCCAGCTACTTGGGAGGTTGAGGCAAGAGAATCACTTAAGCCCAAGAGTTTGAGGTTGCTGTGAGCTGTGATGACACAGGACTCTACTGAGGGCAACATAGTGAGACTCTGTCTCAAACAAACCAAAACAAAAAAATACGACAAGCATGGAGCAACACCAATCAAAAGCAAAGGCAACCTGCACAAGTTTCAGTATAGCAAAGAGAAATTTTATTTAGTAATAAAGAAAGCTGAGAGTGCTTCCAAAGAGAGTTGGAGGTGGGTCCCTCTGATGAGTGAGAAGAGGTGAGAGATAGAGAGGCAAAGGCCGCACAGAGGTGCAAATGCCCCCTTCTCTCTATGGAAATTGGTCACAGCTCTTTTCACTGGACACTGATCCTCCAGGAATTATTGCTCTTTTTTCTTGGTCTTTGATTATTGTCTTCTTCTGTTGGTCATTGGTTATCTCGGTTACCTCATATGCACAGTCTTTTTCCCTCATTTGACAAGAACTATTGAGTGGTGACGTTCCTGTTCACAGGCCAGGCTTTCCTCTCACCCCCCTGGAAGCCCCTTTCTTTGTGTCCCTTCTCAGGCAGTTAAGTAAACGTAGTGGGTCTGAATTTTATTCTATCCTGTTTACTCTTTCTGAAAACAATAACTGCTTTGAGTTACTGTCTTTCCATTCCTGGATCACAAGAAATTCAATCTGAGTCATATATGAGAAGTTTCCTGATAGTGAGAATCTTAAAATTAGACAAAACATTTGGGAAGGAGCACGATGGTCTCAAGTCTCCACTGGTCACCTTTGATACGAAGCTCACAAAATCCTTCACAGGTGTGGGAGTGCACCGCTTCCTTGCTGACCTTGGGTGCAGGGTTCTGTGTGGAGTCCCCAGTGCAGCCTTTCTAGCTATAGTAAGCAGCATCCTCACCCCCTTCCTTCATCTTCTCCTGAAAGGTCAAATTCTAAATAAGCCTCCTGCCAGTTTTGTAACTTGGGAATGTTCCCTCAGGGACCAGAAAGCAGCATCTCTGAAATTAATTATCAAGGAAGATAATGCCCTATCCTAAGATTAAGAGCCTAACTTCAGCTGTCACCTGAATCCCAAATCACAAAGATATGAGAAAATTAGTAATTTTACTTTAAAAACACGAATATAAAGAGTTGTATCAATTTAGCTACATAAAAGAGGAAGATTTCCTTTTGTCTTTGCAATGTCTATTGTGAATTGCCCGTGATGAGCCTCATACTCTGCTTAAAAGTTGTTCAATAGGCTGGCTGTGGTGGCTCAAGCTTGTAATCCCAGCCCTTTAGGAGGCTGAGGCCAGTGGATCCCCTGAGCTCAGGAGTGTGAGGCCAGCCTGAGAAAGAGCGAGGCCTCATCTCTCCCAAGGGGGGGGGTGGGGGGGAATAGAAAAGCTAGCCAGGTGTTGTCTCAGGCTCCTGTAGTCCCAGCTACTCTGGAGGCTGAGGCAAGAGGATCACTTGAGGCGAAGAGTTTGATGTTGCTGTGAGCTATGACATCATGGCACTCTACCCAGGGCAACAGAGTGACTGTCTCAAAAAACAAAAAACAAAAAAAGTCATTTCATAATAAAATTGTTTTCTTTCCCTTCTACCCTTTGCAAGAAGGTTTTCCAGTTTAGGAGGGGATTTTATTCTTTATATTTCCTTAAACTTGGAACACGCTTACAGACTCTAGTTCCAACTACATATGAGACACTCCCAACTGCTCAGGCTTGGAGTCCTTAAGTAAATGAATATATTATCCTCCTTCCTATCAACAACAGCCAACTGATGAGTTTTGCAACGCAGCTTAAAAGCCCCAAGGCAAACGAATGTTGCAAAATCTTGAATGAGAAGTAATGAAGACCTCTGATTTTGAGAACAAAAGTCAAATCTATGTGTGTCTAATGGATTGTGTCTGCTTGGCTATACAAAACATGTGTGTTTCTGCACATCAGATTCTGGTTTATGTTTATTCAGTAATAAACATCTCTAGTACTCTGTGGCGGGGATTTTTGCACTGGGAGATTTGGATTTAATTATATTTCTTCAACATTCCCAAACAGTGTATACAGGGCAGACTCTATGTCAATATTTTGTTTTTGAAATTTTTTAAATTTTTTTAAAATTTCAGAATATTAGGGGGTACACATATTTTGTTTACATACTTTTGTTTGAACTGCTTAAGTCAAAGCTATACACATAAGTGAGCCTTCCCTCAGGCAGTGTGCGCTGTACCTACTATGTGTGCACTCTCCCTCTCCCCCAGCTTGATTTTCATTGAGATTACTTCCATATGTGTACTTAAGTGTTGATCAATTAGTTCCAATTTGGTACTGAGTACCTGTGTTTGTTTTTCCATTCTTGTGATGTTTCACTTTGATGAATGATTTTCAATTCTCTCCAGACTGTCCAAGAAAATATTAGACTGCCATTTTTTTTTTTTTTTTTTTACATGTATGGCTGAGTAGTACTCCATAGTTTGCATATACCACATTTTATTAAATGATTCATATACTGGTGGGCACTTGTGTTGTTTCTGCGTCTTTGTAATTGTGCATTGTGCTGTTATGAACATTCGAGTGCAAGTGTCCTTTGTATAAGATGACCTTTTACTCTTTGGGTATAGTTGGTTTTATTTTTATAAAAACCTCATTGGTAATTTCTATACTTCTTAGACATTTGGGTCACCTGCTTTCTTTCTTTTCTTTTTTTTTTTTTTTGTCACCTGCTTTCTAATAGATTATTTGTCTTTATTCTCTAAAGTAATTAAGCCACAGCTAATAATCAACCCAAGACAAGATGGTGTATAGGAAAGTCTTTTATTTTATTTTATTTTATTTTATTTTATTTTATTTTATTTTATTTTATTGTTAAATCATAGCTGTGTACATTAGTGCAATTGCCTGTACCATTCTAAGATGCACCATAGTATAGGAAAGTCTTATTTCTATTACTGGTACCATCTACCTTTTTTAATCAATGGTTTTACCCCAAAGATGTAGATGAGTCAATTCAAATGCAATTTCAGAAGTAGAACTTTTGTAGTAGTGGGAATTTAAATGTCTCTTTACTGCTTAGAAATTGTATCCATTTCAAGATTACTTGTTTACTTCCAATGAAGATTCATTTTGATGAGTCTTCCCCAGTGCAGTGATTTCTTTGGAAATGCAATCCAAATATTATTTTATAAGTAGATAATAAGTAAAAAGTTATATAGTTTAACTCCCCTGCCTTCAACCAAAAGATATTGAGATAGTGAGTTTGTTATTTTTGAGGGGGTGTTGTATGATAATGACACTGGGTAAACATTGATGTCTAATGCACCGTCTTCCCTAGAAAGCTGCAGTGGTCAGGAACAGCAGTAAATGTTTTCTAGAATCTAGTCCGTTTATTTTTAGAAAGGCAACTTTGAGCACAGTTTATGTCTTTGCTTTTCTCTTACATTCTAATAGGAAACCTGCTGAAGCCTGAGAAAATGTAGAAAGGAAGAAATGCCTGAGTAATCCAGAGCTTCATTTATTTATAGAGAGAACTGGTTATCAACTTTTTTCTTTTCTCGTTTGAGAGTCAATGGATTCATGTGGCCTTGGTAGCTTCCAGAGATCAATAGGAAGACCCTAAATCTTACCCATTCACAGGACAGGGTGGCAGCATGCTAGAGGTTGGTAGCCTCTTTCCCATTAAGTAGAATTTGGATTCCTAATCATGCTTAGCTTTGCACAATATTGAAAGAAAAGGCTATGGATTTAGTCATTGATCTCTCCTCTTTTGGTTGACAGAAAGGTTATTACACTGTCCTGACAAAGCCCTGACTGTTCTCATTTTAGGACACATGTGAATTAGGATATATGAGGTCACACAATTAAGTTCATGAACTCATTCTAGAAAAAGTGTTCTGTATCTCCTTGCTGAATATCATTATAGTCACTTTGGAAGTATTCCCTTTTGGAAGCTATGCATGGATGCCAGTACCTAGCCCATCCTTCAAAGCACTTTTTCTAGGATGAGTTTGGGAACTTAATTGTCAAAGCATGAACCATTCCAGAAAAAGAGTTCCAAAATTGTTTAGGGTAGACCAGGCTCTAGTATTGGTGAATACTTCAAAGTACTTCAAAAGTGACGATAGTGATATTCAGCAATGAGGTATGTAGCACTCTTTGTAGGATGAGTTTGTGAACTTAGTTGTCCCACCTTATATCATATGTAAGTGGGCTCTAAGACACCATTAGTGTTTTGTTACCTAATGTTCTAGGCTTTACAGTGAATAATATTCACTGGGGGAAGCAAGTAATCACTAAGGACATGTGAGAATGTGATATTAAAATGAAGGATGTTGCTGCGTAAGGTCCAGAATGGGATAAAAGGTCATGGCCATCAGAATTCCAATTATTCCTGAATATTTCAGCCACCTTTCTTACTTTGACAGAGGCATCAGTACACTTTTTAGAAAACTGGGGTGGGGAGGAAATAGTTGTCAAAAATAAAAATGAAGTCTACTCTGATAATGACGGAAATGTATTTGTGATTTCTTCCCCACCCCCATCCCCAGGACCTTTAATGACAGAAATTGTGTCATTTTAAACTAAATCTGATTATTGCTGATAGTAGTTCTACAAATATATTTTATAGTCCCTCCACTTTTTCATTAATATTAGAATTAAAAGATGGACTTATCAGGGCTTTCTGGCATGAATCAATATCGTACTGAAAGACGTTTGTTATAAAAGGGACAAGTCATAATTGTCTTCTGGGGAAAGTATTTCTGCAGGGAGAACGGGGGCTTAGCCAAGCCTGCAGCACGGCATGAGGGACAATATATTCACAAGTACGTGGAGCCAAGTGTGGACAAAGACCTGGGTCGGGCTGAGCTGTACATTTTTTTTTCTTTTTTGACTCAGATCAAAAAGATGTAACAATGGGTATTGCAGTGACGTCAGCCCCCGTTTGTCCCTGGAGCCGTGCTGGTCCCAGCTGCACTTGGACATCCTCTTTTACTATCCTTACAGTTCCCTTCACTCATATCTCCAGTTCCCTGCGACCATGTCTTCTTCTTTCCTGGTTTTTCTTTCTTGTTGCAGTGAAGTACGTCCTCAAGGAACCTCTTTTTTTTTTAATTGTTGGGGATTCATTGAGGGTACAAGAAACCAGGTTACACTGATTGCATTTGTTAGGCCAAGTCCCTCTTGCAATGGTGTCTTGGCCCCAAAAGGTGTGGAGCACACCAAGGCCCCACCCCTTCCCTCCTTCCCTCTCTCTGCTTTTCCTCAAGGAACCTTTTATAAAGAGTCTATGAGTGAGAAACATTTTGATGCCAAACACGTACTGAAATTTTCTTTACCCACACGCTCGACTGATGGCTTGATTTGGGATAGCATTTTGGGCTGGAAATTATTCACCTTCAAAATTTCGAAAGCTCCATTGCTGCTAGTGTCACTGTCAAGAATTTCAAAGATACTTGATTCTTAATCTTTTATTATGTGATCTTTTCTCCCCTTTCACCTGGAAGATTATAAATTCTTCTCTTTGTCTCCATTGAGAATTCAGAAATTTTATAATACATCACTGTTCCTCAGCGTGGCGCTATTTCCACATCTAAGTGCATCCTTCTAACACCTTAGAGTTCTTTAATTACAGAAAATTAAATTATCTTCAGTCTTCTATATTCTCTTGTTCTTTCTTTATGGAAAGACCAGGGCTGTAACTTTCTTATTTTTTTCTATCTTATTTTCCATTCTGTTCTATTCCATAAGGAACTTCCTCAAATCATCTTCTAACCTTTCAATAAGTTAAAGAAAATCTGCTAGAATATTTAAACGTTCCAGATATTTTTTCTTTGCTTTTTAATATGCTCCTGTTCTTGTTTGATGCATGTACCATCTCCTCTTATCTATCTTAGAATATTAAAGGTGGTTGCCCAGATTCTGTTTCCTCCTAGTTTGGGGGGTAGAAGGGGTAGGTTGTTTGCTTGGTCTCTTTCATCCACATTAGAGATTTTCCTCAAATATTTGGTAATCCATCATCTGCTCAAGAGTGATGGGATAAAAAGGTGATTGGTGGTCCTAAACGCACAGGTGGAGTTTTCACAGTTGATCCACACATTTAGATGCTCTGAGTGGTAGGTTTGGGGGAAACACTTAGATCTTTCCTTTGGGGACGGTCATATTCTCTGCCTGGACGGCGTCAGGCTGCTGTAATTTCTAGGACCAAGTGGGTTAGAGGACAGTGGGGTTCTGCTGTCAGCATTCATCAGGTTCAAAGTTCCTTAATACTTACTTTGTCTCTCTCATATTTTCAGCCCCCTTATCTTCAGACATTTAATTACTATAGTTTTAAAGGAGTTGAGAGAAGGGGTGTGTACACTTAATGAGGTATGAGTGTCTACTCGAGACCTGGAGAATATAAGGCTATTTGCGGCCATCTCTTCTATAAGAAGAGGATTGTGGCGAGGAGAAAATATGAAATCTAAAAATAAAGTGAAGTATAATGAACTCTGACCTCCAGGTTTCTCTCTAAGTTTGAATTTTTTTGTGACCACCAGCTTTTGCATTCTAAGAGGCCTTCTCAGATAGTTTTAAAACTACAGTGACATTTAATTGTAACACTTAAAGATGACAGTGGTTGTTTGGTACAACACTGTCAGAAGCTTTATGATTTGCTATGTTAAGAGCGACCCAGACTCAGAGAGAGAGAGAGAAAGAGAGAGAGTTCTAATACTTTTTTTTTTTTTTTGTCTTATTGAATGAGAAGTAGGGTTGTGGCAGGGAGAAAATACAAAATATAGAAATAAAGTGAAGTATAATGAGCACTGACCTCTAGTTTTCTCTCTGAGTTTGTGTGTGTGTGTGTGTGTGACCAGCAGCTTTTTGTAAGGAAAACTTCTGCTCATGTGAGATCTGAAAAATAATGTCATTATCGATATAAGAGAATATTTATTGAAATCCTATATCTAAGAATAAATTTGAATACAATACAGGAGTGGAAAAAGAATACCTTGTGTTTTTTCCATACGCTCATACGCCCGGGTTTCACAGGAACCTTGCTCTGTATGTCCATGTTATTGAGCTATTTCTGAGTGAAATTCTCAGGGTTACAAGCAGAAATACAGTGTGACAATAGAAAGAGCGTAGGGAAGAGTGGAAGTGTGCAGCCTTTGTGGGTGTTCACACACCCACGTATTTAGATGGAAAACTAAATATTTAAACTCATGTTTTCCAATCACAAATAAACATTTAAGAGTAAAGCAATGGCATTTTGAAAACACTGATGAAAACATCTCTCAAAGCATTTGATTTGCTCTTAGTATAAATCTGTTTTTTGAAAACCTAATGCAAATGTTTTCTTTAACACAGGAAATTTTGTAATTTTGATATTTCAATTATGGTCTCCTTAAAAGGCAGAATTTGTGTTTGGCTAAATATATAAACATCTTGCTGTCACACACATTAACCTTCAGGGTCTGGACATTCTCAATGCTACATAAATGCGGCCTGGCAGGTAGGGAGGATGGGAAAGTAGCTGTAGAAGGAAGACGCTTGAGAGGAATTTTTTGTAGCAAGTTATTGATGAAAAATGAATGTACATACTATATAGTTCTAAGTACAAGAAGAAATTTTAACTTAGTTATGTAAAAGTTATTTTGTTTTGCTGTTTTCTATGTTACTTCTGTGGGAACACCTACACCAAATGTATTTAGGGAGTCTTCCCCCGGTCTGCCGTCACAATTAAACAAATATAGTAAGAAGACATTTAGTCATAATATGTCTGTGCAAATTACTGCCAGCAGTCTCAGAGACCAGGAGTGAATGTGTTTAGAATTGTCTAAACAAGGAGATAGTTTCTCTGTGTGTAATTTTTAGCTATAGCCAAGTTCACTTACAACTTTTGACAATTATTGATTTGTAGGCAGAAAGTGCCATTTTCTATTTCATGTAGCAATCGTTTGAAAAATGTCTGACGTACATAGCAACCATGCTTCCTGTATAGCCCATGTCCAGAAAGGTGTTAATAAGTATTCTGGGAAGTAAAGCGTTTCAGTGAAAATCAGGGTGGGTGTGCTGCTGGCTGAATCCCAGCTCAGAAGGTTGCTGGCTGTATCGCTCGTTGCCCCTCCAGCTCTGTTGCTGCAGCCAGCTTCACACAGGTTTCCCCCTGACAGAGCCCAGCCTCAGCTGAGGAAACTCCTTCTCCTGACACTCCACATGCAACATGAAAGGACCAGGGAGTGAACCCCTGACAGGGCCAGGCTTGGCTGACTGGTAGCAGGACCCAGGCGACCCTCTCAGATGGTACATGTGATTCGCGAGACATTTTCTTGGTTTCAGGGAGATACAGCTCAGTTGCCCACAGCCGTGATTGGCTCAGTAACATATCTCTATTGGACAGTGTTCTCCAGAGAAACAGAGCCAATGGGATGTAGGTGATAGATAGATAGATAAACATATGGGTAGGTAGGTAGATGATAGATAGATAGATAGATAGACTGATAGATTCATTATGAGGGATTGGCTCATGGGATTAGGAGGCTGAGAAGTTCCATCCTCTGCCACCTGCACGCTGGAGGCCCAGGAAGGCTGGTGGTGTAGTTCCAGTCCAAGCTCGAAGACCTGAAAACCAGAGTAGATGATGGTGTAAGTCCCAGTCTGAGTCTGAAGGCCTT
Source organism: Loris lydekkerianus (assembly GCA_963574355.1). Lineage (NCBI taxonomy): Eukaryota > Metazoa > Chordata > Mammalia > Primates > Lorisidae > Loris > Loris lydekkerianus. The sequence goes on from CAUYPK010046909.1 coordinate 17,265, forward strand.
GGAGCCAGAGAACCAATGTTTCAGAGAGGAGAATATGGATGTTCCAGCTCAAGAAGGGAAACCAAATTCCTCTTCCCTTCATCTTTTTGTTCTATTCAAGGCTCAACAGATTGGATGAAGCCCAGCTGCACTGGTGAGTGAGGTCTTCTTTATTCACTCCATGGACTCAAATGTTAATCCTTATAGAAACACTGAGAAATAATATTTTACCAGCTGTCTGAGTATCCTTTAACCCAGTCAAGTTGACATATAGAATTAACCATCACAACACCCTTGTACTGATTTCTTCCTTTCCTATTTTACTGTTCCCAGTCTCCCTTTTCTGTTCTCTGGCATAATTTCTCCAAATAAATCCCTGCAAGAAAGCCCATGTCTCAAAGCTCCCACTTTAGATAGGGGAGGAGCAGGGCCAGGTAGAAATAAACATAGAATATCTTCAAAACATGCACCCTAAGACTTGTTTAGCACTGTGTTCCAATTTATAAATTTGCTGCTAATGTACTGTTGCTGAAGATAGAAAAAATCTTCAAAACCTGCACCTGCACCAAGTTGGCTTTCTAAGTGTGTGTCCTGCACAGGGGATCTGGAGCCCCATGCTTGGCTTAATGCTCTGCTGTCAAGTTTTTGAAATCCCTAATAATTTATGAAAAGGGGGCTCCACATTTTCATTTTGCACTGGACCCTGCAAATTATGTAACATCCTCATTTGGGAAAGATTGAGGAAAATTATTTCCCTGTTTCTCGGAAGGCCTTTGCAAGCCTGCAACCTTTGCATGGAAAGCCCCCTGCACTGAAAATGTGGGGGTCTACTCAGAGATTTGCTACTTTACCCCTAATGCCACCACCCACAGTGCAGAGACGCTCTGATTGATATGCGGAACAGACTCATGACTATTATTTGGCGGATAAAAAGAATGCTTCTGAATTCCTTTCTGATTTTTCTCTGATAATGTAGAAGGAAAACATTAACAATTAACTATCCGTTGAATGGTGGAGCCTTTTTTAAAACCTAGCTTTTATACGTTATTAATATGTGCTTCACTGTATTTTTCTCACAATACAATTATTTTTGGGGGAAAGGAGCATTTTAGTCACCTGCCCTTTTTGTGACAAAATTTGTTGCTGTTTTCTCCCTTTGGGACCTTTGGACACTTGAAAGCCACATTTATTTATGTTCACACACTTATCTACTTAGGTTCAGGGAGCATCAATGAGAGGGCTATAAAATTATACTTCTATTTTATTTTCTTTTAAAAAATAATAATAATGTGAGAGCCTAATGTTACACCCTGGCGTGCTGGCTTTTGCATGAAACGTAGCTGTGCACGAGGTGGGTGCATCACCTGGGCAGGAGGCCATGGGCCGGGGACACCTAGTATATGCCCTTGTCAGCTGCTCTGGTCCCCCAGCAGGGTTATTCTTTCTTTTCAGTCTTATTTAATCCCGGAAGTTTTAGCTCTTTTCTGGAAGCATGTCAGGCCAGTGAATTTGAGGCTATCGCCTGCAAACCGTATGTGCTTTTCTCTGTTTGCCTGATTCAGTAGCAAGTTCTTCCCGAGTTTGATCTCTCTGGAAAGCGTGACCTTGACCTTGACCCTTGGACTCATCCCCAAATACACAGCTTATTCTCAACTTAATTTTTGTTTGTCCCTATTCAGGCATAGGTGGGTTTAATTAAATTTTGGTAAAAGAAGTGAGGTTGACAGTCTGCTGTCCTGTTGGTCAGGAGGATGAGCTTTTATTTAGAAATAAATAAGAAAAGAATGGGTAACAGATTCAATTTTTATTTTTATAAAATCTGACACAAGGACTTCATTGATATTCTGTGTACTCAGAGCATATGTCAATGCTGAAATTATTACATTAGAGAGAGAGAGTGTGTGTGTGTGAGAGAGAGAGATTTTTTTGAAGGAATCTAGGTAGCTTTGGCTGATTCTCTTTCTATGACTAAGCTACATTTCATGTTTTATGTTTTTGTAAAATCAATGATAAAATGGTAGCATATTAGCACTTAAAATTTATGCACCTTGTCTAGCACCTAAATTATGCCCATCAGTATCCCCAGTCTTTATAGCGTTTCTATGAATTTTATAGCCTGAGAAATTTTATAGCCTGAGGGGTTCCAAAAGCTGAAGTATCTTGCCTGCGCTGTAGTCTCTTCATCTAGAAATCAAGAGTCTTTTTAGTTAAGTATTTTCCAGGTTGACCACTCTTCCTTTCAGGCAGTTTTCTAGCCTGATATATGTATATATACACATACATACATATATATACACACATAAATATATATACACACACACATACATACATACACACACACACATACATATATACATATATGTTTTATATATAATATATGTATTTAAAAGTCCCGATATATATATAGCTAAATATATATATATATATATTTAAAGTTCCATAGAGATACTTCTTATACTTATCATGCATGGAAAAATATAACCTGCTTGCCTTACTGAGTGTATTTTTATGAGAAAATATTTAACTGAACAAATATAAGTTTTTGTGAATTTTACGGTGACCAATGAAGTATTTGAAGTAAAATCCAGTTCCTTTAACATCTACTGAAATGGATTTTGGGTACATGTGATATATAATTTACTTACTTCCTCATTAGACCCCTTTGGAATTGATACAATGCTTTCTTTTGAGACAGAGTTTCACTTTATCACCATGGGTAGAGTGCCATGGTGTCATAACTCACAGCAACCTCAAACTCTTGGGGTCAGGACATCCTCTTGCCTCAGCCTCCAGAGTAGCAGGGACTACAGGTGCCAGCCACAAAGCCTGGCTATTCTTTTTAGAGACAGGGTCTTGCTCTTGCTCAGGCTGGTCTTGAACTCCTGAGCTCAAGCAATCCAACCATGTCGGCTTCCCAGGGTTCTAAGATTACAGGCATGAGGCACCGCCACCATGTCTGGCCTTTGATACAATGTTTTAATAGTATACACCTTTATTTGAACTCCTAAATTGACCTTCACCCCTGAAAGCTTAGCAATTCTTGAAAAAGCAAAATTGTTGTTTTTTATTCTTTAGTAGCTTATTAGAACAATAAGAAATTCTTCCAGCCTTAGAAGTTTAAAGTAAGAACAAAGAAGGCCATCTGCTGAAATCCCAATAACCTTGATTTTTTTTTTTTTTGTTGTAGAGATAGAGTTTCACTTTGTCTCACTTGGTAGAGTGTGCCCTGGCGTCACAGCTCACAGCAACCTCCAGCTCTTGGGCTTAGGTGATTCTCTTGCCTCAGCCTCCCGAGTAGCTAGGACTACAGGTGCCCACCACAACGCCTGACTAATTTTTGGTTGCAGTATGCCCGGGACTGGGTTGGAACCTGCCACCCTTAGTATATGGGGCTGGCGCCCTACTCACTGAACCACAGGCACTGCCCCCTTGATGTGTTTTAAATGGACAATGATGTAACATGTACAGAAAATAATAACTGAGAATGGGTTTTACACACACAGGCGTGTGCACACACACACACAGACACAAACACACACACAAATATACTTTAGGAAGGCCTTATACCTGTTTGGTTATTTTGGATAAATAGGAAATTAATAGGTAGTAATATTTACATAAAAATAATATCAAACTACATACTGAGTCTCTTTCTCTCTATATATACACACATATCTATATAGACACATATATAGATACAGATTATATATTTGTACCTATAGATATATCATATAGATATATGTACATACAGATAAATACACATACATGTCTCCATCCTGGTTTGTTCAGATGTGTAGCACCAGAACAGACTAAGACATCTACAGTCTACTCTGAAGTCCTTACTGAATGTTCTCCGAGCCCTTGAACAAATTCTGCCCCTGATGTTGACATGTCAAATATTAGTGCTTACTGTGCACTTGTCAGATCCTGCACCCCCTTTGGATTTCCATTCTCGAGCCCCTTCACTTTTGGTTTTTCTGCTCATCTCCTCTTGGGAAGTGCTCCCTTTCCGTGGATTCAGGGACTCTGAGAGCTGGTTCTTCTGGCTCTATTGCTATTCCTTCAAAGTCTGTTCTAACTTCTCTTTCTCACTTAAAACTGTTTTGTAGCTTTCCCCAACTTCCATCTTCAACCTTTATTCCTTGTTTTCCTCATCCCATTAATTCTCATTTATGAGCTTGTCTTCCACTCTTTCTTTTAACTTATTGGTGAATAATGCTTTTGAATTGTCTTCCAATACATTTTCCCTTCTCAAATACTATATTTCTTTCCCATTCCATGCAATTCTCTGTGCTTAGGTCATGAAGACCTGGCCTGTTGCTCCAAGGAAAGAAAAGATGCTGTGTCCAACCAAGAAGTCATTGCTCAGTAATTGTTCAAATACGACATTTTTAAGTCCCTAGAGAGACGATTGAAAAAAATCTAAGGGGCTCTTTGTTTTCAGATTAGCATAAGGGTACATATGATTAGGTTACATGGTTTGTATTTATTAGGTAAAGTCCAGGTTGTAGCCCTTCACCCAGAAAGTGTGCCACATACCCCTACGTTGTGCCATTAGGTGAGAGCTTACTAACCCTCCTTGAATTTAAATCTGTTTTCTCTCATGTGAGCGTGGAGCTGTTCATCTACTAATTTCATATTAGCATTGAGTCCATTGGATGCTTGCTTTTCCATTCTTGGGATACTTTACTCAGGAGGATGTTTAAGATCTAATTCCTGTCCATGGATAGACCTTGTACATTCTCATCTCAAAACCTTTGCTCTTTGCTCTTAATTTTTCTGATACTTGGGACCCTTTTATCCACTGCCCCTCACACCATGATTTCTTCCTTCCTGGCCTCTTCTAATTGTCACTATTGTTATTATTCCTTGTGATCATAAAACAAAATTTTAATTAGAGTCCATTATAGGTAAAACATTAATTTTTAGATGTTAATGGAAATACAGACATATTTAAGGATGATTCCTGATTTAAAAGGATTTATAATCTGATGAGAAATTTAAAAATTCACAATTAGGTCAATGTGATGTCTTTGAGGGAACGTACAGTTTTGAATCATAATGTCCTGAGTTGAATTGTAGCTCTAATTTGGGGAATTTATTCCTCTCCACTGACATTCATGTCTTTTCATCTGTAAAATGGAGAGACTTTCATTACAAGGTTGATTCAATATGCAAATAAAACATAGCTTGTTCGGACTAGAAACACTATAATAAAGTGTCCACATGATTTTTAACATTAAACAAAAAGTTCATCAGTGTCCAGAAGTCTGGAAGTGAACATCTAGGCACCCAAGACTATGTGAAGAAAGTAGTTTCCTTGAGGCCTTGAAATCTGCATGTTATTTTCTCACTGGAAACAAGATCCTTGTCACAAGAACTTGGTTTCTAATGACGTACATAGATAACCAGTTTGGGGAAAGCATGGCAGATTCCTGCCAGAAAGGCTTAAAATATGTGCTGAGGAATTTAAAGGTCAACTTAAGGGTTCATCTTGGTGTAGGAGGGGGGCGATTCATTCCCAAACCATAAGTCTTGGCTTCATCATTTTTTATCAGTGCTATTAAAAGGTCTGTGAAGACAGAAACTGATGGTGTTCATTCATTTCTTTATCCTAGCATCAAGGAAGGGCTTGCCACATAGTAAGCCCTCAGGAAATGTCTGTGGAATAAACAGAGAAGATAAACATTGCCATACCATTCCTTTTTTCCCTTTCAAGCAGAGCAAAGTGGCCTACAATATCTTGTATACATTTTTCAAGTTTTGTTTCTTTCTAAAAAACTATTGTGAGGACTATAAATGTGAGAAGATAAATTATTTGTGGTTCTGGAACCTGGAAAAGAGACAGCTTTGAGTGATTTTTAAAACACAATAAATAAAAGTATTTGCCTTATGAATCTCAAAGTCATTTCTGTAAAAGAAATAGTAGTTATCAATCTTACTTCTATGCTTCGGAAACTTCACTTGACTTGGTAATTTATGGTGATAGCTTTGAACGTAGACTCAGGAGGATGGGTCTAATAAATAATTAAAATGGATCAAATTTAATTTGCTGATAATTTATGGTATTTATAAAAATTTATACCTTTGCATAATTCATACTATCTCTTCCCATAAGCTATAATGACTCTATGATTCATAAAATACTTATTCCTTAGTGCTGTAGTAGATGAGGAAAACAAAACAAAACAACACAAAACCAAACCAAACCTGTACTACAGACACACAAGAAGGATCAGTGGAACAGGAGGAACCATGACCTGGTTCCTGAAATGCAAACTTTTGTTTGAGAACCCTGGATTTTAGAATCTTCTAATAAACTGAAACTTCTTTTCCATTTTCAAAATGTACATGCTAAGAAGTATAAGGAAGCGATTTTAATCATTAATTGGTAGATAACCATGGCAACATTATAGTTATGCTGCTATATCCAGCATCATGTTTTAACTGAGCTAAGAATAGCATAACATGGGGAGAGTGTTACTTTAAATATGATTTCTAAGATGGGAGGCTGGCAAATGAGAAGCTTTAAATGCCACCTTGTAATTGTTCAGCCAAAAGTTTATATTTTCTCACGGACAATGGGAATAAGTTACTGAGGTGTCAATTAGATCTACAGTAAGTGTTACTTGGTATATTTCCAACAAATCAGGCTACATCTTAAAAGACTATGCACTATTTTTAGTCAAAAAATTTTCTTTTATTTCAGAATATTGCAGGGGTGCAAATGTTTCGGCTATATAAATTGCTTTTGTACAGTTTGAGTCAAAGTTGTACCCAGATAGCGTACATTGTGCCTGTTAGGTGTGATTTTTCCTGTCCCCTCCACCCCCCCGCTTGATTTCCATGGAGTTTTACTTCCATATGTGCACATGAGTATTGATTGATTAGTTGCAATTTAATAAGAAGCACATGTGGTGTTTTGTTTTCCATTTTTTGCCATCCTTTACTTAGGAGAATGGTCTCCAGTTCCATCCAGGTTGTTACAAAAGGTATTAGTTCACCTTTTTTGTTAATGCCTGAGTAGTGCTCCCTGGTATACATGTACCACGTTTCATTAATCTGCTCATGTATTAATGGGCACTTGGGTTGATTCCACATCTTTGCAACTGTGAATTGTGCTGCAATAAACATTCAAGTGTAAGTGTCTTTTTGATAAAATAGCCCCCCCCCCCCCTTAGGTAAGTACTAAATAGTGGGATTGCTGGATCAAGTGGTAGGTTTACTTTTCCTTCTTTGAGGTATCCCCACACTACTTTCCATAGAGGTTGGACTAGTTTTCAATCTACAGAATTGGAGAAAATATTTGCATGCTATACATCTAATAAAGGGCGAATGAGCATAATTTACAAATAACTCTAGCACATCAGCAAGGAAAAAAAAAAAACAATCAAACAACCCTATGAAAAAGTGGAGAAAAGGAACAGGAACTTTTCGAAAGAAGATAGACTAATGGCTAATAAACACATGAAAAAATGCTCCACATCTCTAATCCTCTGGGAAATGCAAATTAAAACCACAGTGAGATACCACTTAACTCCAGTGAGACTGGTGCTTTATTAAAAAGTCCCAAAACAACAGAGGCTGCTGTGGATGTGAAAAGAAAGGAATTATTTAGTCAAAAAATTCCTTAGTCACGATTAGTGAAGTAGCAACTCAGGAATAAAGAAGAAATGAAAAAATATCTCCAAATTCCTAATTTATTGCTTCTGCAAAGTCCCTTTTGTCATATAAGGTAACACTCACAGATTCCAGGATTGGATGTGGATATGTGTGTGTTGGATGGGGCGCTGTGTTATTCGTCTACTATATCTACTAATGATTCCAAGCTATCTTCCATTCTGTAACTTTCTGCTGTAGTCAGAGTCTTCCAATTGTGGACAATTGGGGTGAAAAGTGGACATTTCATTGTGTGTGGCAGACCGTGCATCTAGGTGGGGCCATGAGACTTGTTCTTGGCTGAAGAATGTGAGGAGTGATGAAGTCACTATCTGGGCTGAGATGGTTGTTCAAGTATCTCCCTTTTTCTCTTATCCCTTGTCAGCTGTGCAGATAGAGAGGATTTACTACAAGATGCCAGGGTCCTGGAAGATGGTGAAGTCTCTATCTCTAGAGATATCTGAGGTCCCTGAACCATTCATTGCATAGAGCAGAGCTCACCACTCACACTTACTGCAATGTTATGTGAGCAAGAAATACTGTGTTAAGCTGCTGAGACTTAGGAAATGCCCGTTTTAGGAACCAGACTACTTGTATGAATGGAGAACCACGAAACGCAAGAAATCCCAATTTGTTTGATAGCTCAGTCTCAGGGAGTGATGCTGGCACACGCATCTGAGTATATTCCCAGGAACTCGGCATTTTCTTCTTGGTGTAGGGAAGGATTGTAGGAACTGTGGAGATCTGCTCCTCCCTGACTCATCATCTGTACTTCAGAGGTGCCCATTCCAACCCCAAATGGACACACCACATGCCCTGCCTTGAGCACCTCACATGGAGTTGAGCTTGGTTGAGATGCACTGTCAAAACTGTTCCATGCTGCAAAGTAGTAAGTTCAGTTAAGCTGCCACTTAAAACCCATTAGCACTGTCTTTTTACTATGAATAACAAATACATGCCAGTAAAATGGCTCCATTTCTTTTCTTATTTGTAAACGCTTAATCCCTGTATTTACTTGTCTTTTTATGTGGTGCAGAGATATGATGAACCCACTGTGAAACATGGATTATTTCTATACAACTTCCTTTAATGATGTACTTAATATTTAAGAAGGAATGCAATTGATAACTTTTAATTTTGACATCTGGAAGTTCTGAATAAACCTTAGGAATGTATATCCCTAATGTATACATTTTTTAAGTAGCCAAAAGATCTTCATTTTACTTCAAAAATATTTCTTCAAGAAACATAAAATGGGAAGGCAAAGTCATAGAGTCATCCAGGCCTTGAACAACCTAGCTTGGGCTTTAATTAATTAATTAATTAATTAATTTAGAGACAGAGTCTCACTATGTTGCCCTGGGTAGAGTGCTGTGCCATCACACATCAACCTCTGACTCCTGGGCTTAAGCGATTCTCTTGCCTCAGCCTCCCAAGTAGCTGGGACTACAGGCGCCGCCACAGTGTCCCGCTATTTTTTTGTTGTGGCGGTGGCCATTGTTGTTTGGTGGGGCCAGTTTTGAACCCGCCAGCCTGGGTGTATGTGGCTGGTGCCTTAACCATTGTGCTATGGGTGCTGAACCATTGGGCTTAAATTTAAAAAGAAATTATGATTTCAGTTTTCTCTTAAAAATTCACCTATGAAGATGTTGCTGAGAATATCTGGAAGAAAGCAGCCAACCCACGGCAACATGACATATAGGATAGTTTAAAAGTGGTCTTTCTGCATAAAAAACATTTTTGTGTAGTTTTTGGATTTGCAGATACCATCTGCTTGGTTCACAGTAAGAAGGATTTGCAGCTCCAAATCTGAGCATCAGACCTAGGGCATGTTGAGCCTCATGCAGAACTAGGGATGACAGATGATCTTTGAATAGGGTGTGAGGGGCAGGGAGGAGCAGGGCACAGCAGACAGATGGAGGTGAGAGTGTGTGGGTGCTTGGCTCCCATCTTTTAGGGGTTAGAATGATACACTCTTTTAATTTAACTTTTGAGTGCTATAGCAAGGCCAAAACACGTCCTTGAACAGAATGTATCCCTTAAGCATAGGTTATACATCTTCCTAAGGAATGATCATTTTTAAGGCCTGAATAGTTTTTTACACCAACAACAATAAAGTATTCTAGAGAAAACTCAGCAGAAAAAACAAGATTTTTGTTGTTAATGAGTGTGTGTGCAGCTTGGATATAGAAGCCCCTGTACATAAATATTATTTTGCTTCTCAAGAATATTGGGAATATTCCATTTTCTTTTTCTGCATAACAAATCACAGCTCTACCCCACCCAAACTTAGTGACATTGCCCAATAACAATTTTATTTTGTTCATGCAAAAACCAGTTGCTGTGGGTCAGGACGCAAACAAGGAAGCACAGGGAAGGCTTGTCTTCTCTTCACCACATTGGCCCCACCTTTACCCTCCCTTCACCGAGACCTCCTCCTCCCTTCCCCCTCCTTGGCCCTTTACCCTTAGTCTTGTGGTATAGTTGGGTTATAGCCTTCATGTGAAAGCTATAGTTTAGCTTCATAATGTCAGCCATTCTGATAGGTATGTAGAAATACCTTATTGTTTTAATTTTTTAAATTTCACTTATGGTTAATTCTGTTGAACACCATTTTATAATAGGTGTATTCTCATTTGCTATCTATGTACTTACTTGGGCAGTTTGTTCATTCATTTGTGCCTATTTTCTAATTGTATCATTTAGTTTAGTTTTCTTACTAATGAGTTTTGTATTCTTTATATATTACAGGTAGTTCTTTGTCACACATGTGGTTTACAAGTACCTGCTTCCAGCGTGTAGCTAGTGTGTTCACCCTCTTAATAGGACCTTTCTCAGTATAAATGTTTTTAATTTTGATGATCGACTTTACCAAGTTTTTCTTTTATAGACATACTTTGTTGTCAAGTCTAAGAACACTTTGACTAGATCTGGATCCCAAAGATTTTCTCCTGTGATATTTTCTCCCTGAATTTTATAATTTTATAACTTATGTCTAAGACTGTGATTCATTTTGAGTAAATTTGCATATGAGGTATAAGGTTTAGATCAAGGTTCATTGGTGTCTTTTTTTTTTTTTAAGGAGGGGACTATGGATACAGTTGGTTGAGCATCTTCTTTTGAAAGATTATCTTTCCTCCGTTGAATGGCTTTTGTCCCTTTGTTGAGATTCGGGTGGACATTTCTGTGTTGATCTCTTTCTAGTTTTTCTCTTCTGTTTCATACCTTTATATGTTGACTGCTCCACCAGTACTATACAATTTTGACTGCTGTACTTGCAAAAAATGTGCTGAAATCAGGTAGATTTATTCTTCTCACATTATTATTCTTTTGCAGAATTATAACTATTCCAGTTACTTTGCCTTCCATATATCTATATATATATATTGTTGGGGATTCTTTTTTTTTTTAAGAAAAGAAACTTTATTATTCACAGATAGGCAGCAAGGGACCACAAAAGCCTAGGATTCATAGTGGGCCAGTCCTTCAAGCTCAGGAAAGCTGCCCAGGGTGGATGGAGTCTTGTCTGTGAGTGCTCTACTTCACAATGCAGGCGAAGGACTCCAAAAGTAGTGCACTTTGGATTTTCTACCCCAGGGCAATTTGCTCTGCTGCCTAAAGCATTGTGAGGCAGCCTGTTCTAGCAGGGGCAGGAATATAGTCCAAGATTTTCCAGATAATCCCTCCTTAATTTAGGATGCTGCATTCCTAGCGCATTCTACAGTTATTCTTGGGAACTACAGTCAATAA
>CAUYPK010046914.1:0-13141 GCA_963574355.1 Loris lydekkerianus
TACACCAGGGCTGGCGGGTTTGAACTCAGTCCCGGCCTGCTAAACAACAATGACAACTACAACAAAAAAAAGCCAGGTGTTGTGGTGGGTGCCTGTAGTCCCAGCTACTTGGGAGGCTGAGGCAAGAGAATTGCTTAAACCCAGGAGTTTGAGGTTGCTGTGAGCTGTGATACCACGATACTCTACCGAGGGCTACATAGTGAGACTGTCTCCTAAAAAAAAAAAAAAAAAAAAAAAAGCAAAGTACCTTTTTTCTTTATAGTGTGGGTAGGTGGTGAAGGGCATGCTTACTTTATCCCAAGTTCAGTAAGCCCCTCTAGAAGGTAAACAGAGGAGTTAGACAGAACTAAAAGTATCAGCCTTGTGTTTTCTCTCTTTATCCCTAATTTAGTATTACCCCATAGCTAGAAACTTAACAGTTAGATAAGCCCAAGCATCCCTCAGAGTAGCAGATGGGAATGTGTCTCCTCTTTTACAGGCAAAAGTAGATCAAGAGGAAAGAAAGCCCAGATTGCTCTGAGGTAGGCATACATAGTTCTTTCTCCCACTTTCTATTTTGTGAGGAGTGCCAGTAGTTCAGTACTTTTCAGGCTCCTCTGTACATCAGAATCATCTTAGCTTCTAAAAATTATGATTGTCTAGGGTTTGTCTGGGGGTGTCTAATTGTACAGCCAGGATAGAGAATCATGGCTCTAATGGAAGTCTTTGCACATAAGAAGCTGAGGGAATGGAAGCTGTCACCTAAATTTGTATATAAATCTCAAAATGCTACCTACTCCTTCTCAAAATATTGTTAGCCATATCCTGTTTCATCTAGTTTGAAAGATAAAAGTTCTCTGGAGTTAGACCATCTGATAGCATCATAAGATAGCATTATAACCTTGGGTGGATTGCTAAGCTTTTTCAGGAACTTTTCTCATTTTTAAAATGAGATGATAGTGCTTACCTCATTAGGGTTGTTTTGAGGCTCAAATACGATAATGCACTTGAAATGTTTAACATGATAACTGGCACAGGGGATAAGTGCATAATTATTATATAATTTGTCAAGTTGTATATAGTATTGGAGGTTTAAAAAAACTCTTCATTTTTTTTTTTTAAATCATAGCTGCGCACATTAATGTAATCATGGGGCCCCATACACTAGTTTTATATACAATTTGACATATTTTCATCACAATGGTTAACATAGCCTTCCTGGCATTTTCTTAGTTATTGTGTTAAGACGTTTAAAAATCTTCATTCTTATAGATTTCCCTGTATCTGTGTAGTTTACATTTGTTATTTTAATGGTAAGTGAGTTCTTACATCTTGACCCTTCGTCAGTTGTATGAGACAGCATATTTTGTATTTGCTACAAATATCACTAGAACCAGCAATCATGGAGAAAGGGGTTCTCTGATTTTCTTGGAGTATATTCTCAAAATTAGATCACCAGGTCACAAGTAAAAGGAGGGTATCTTTTTTTTTTTTTTTTTTTGAGACAGAGTTTCAAGCTATTGCCCTGGGTGGAGTGCTATGGTGTCACAGCTCACAGCAACCTCAAACTCTTGGGCTTAAGCGATTCTCTTGCCTCAGTCTCCCAAGTGTCTGGGACTATGGGCGCAATGCTGGGCTACTTTTTGGTTGTAGTTGTCATTGTTTGGCAGGCACAGGCTGGATTCAAGCCCGCCAGGTCTGGGCCGGCACCCTTGTCACTGAGCTACAGGCACCAAGCCAGCTGGCTGTTTTTGTTGTTGTTGTTATTGTTGTCGTTGTTTTAGCTGGCCTGGGCTGGGTTTGAACCTGCCAGCCTCAGTGTATGTGGCAGGCACCCTACCCACTGAGTTAAGGGCGCTGCCTGGGAGGGTATCATATTACATAACATTGAGAGTATGTGGGTTTGTTATTGGCCTAGTTAGCAAGGTGATTGGATAAGAAAGTGCTGTGCCCAAGAGCTACTTGAAGGACTAGAATGGTAAGGAACTGTCAAAGAACAAAACAGATTTTAGGCCTTAGATTTGCATAAGAAAAGAATTTAAAACTTAATTTACATTTCTAAAGATCAATTTTTTTATGCAGTATTAGATGCCATTTCAAGAGCAGCAGAGATCTAATGCATTTTGTTTCTTTTCCTTTCCTTTCCTTTTTCCTTTCCTTTTCCTTTCCTTTCCTCTTTCCTTTCCTTTCCTCTTTCCTTTCCTTCCTTTCCAACAAAGTCTCACTTTTTTGCCCTGGGCAGAGCACTGTGGTGTTCTACGTAGCTCACAGCAACATCTTGGGCTCATGTGATTCTCTTGCCTCAGCCTTCCAAGTAGCTGAGACTACAGGCGCCTGCCACATGCCTGGCTAGTTTTTCTAATTTTAGTAGAGACAGGTCTTGCTCTTGCTGTTGCTTAGACTGGTCTTGAACTCCTGAGCTTGAGCAATCCACCCACCTCAGCCTCCCAAAGTGCTAGGATTATAGATGTGAACCACCATGCTTGGCTTCTTTTCTAATTTTTTTAATAACAGCATGAAAGTAGATATTACATTTAGCCAATATCATATTGTACATTTATAATATAAAAGTATGCTGAATATCAGGAATTATCTTTATACATATAATTTTTCTGAAGTGTTTTTATATGTAACTGGGTTATTCCTTCCCTTTTCTTCCCAAGTGAAACATTAGAATTGCCCTGATGAATACTCTCAGGAAAGGAACTGTAGATGATTTAAACTTATATATAGGAATGCACATGTAGAAGGTATACGGAAACTAAGATTCTCAGGAATTATATTCTTTTTTTTTTCTTGTTGGGGATTCATTGAGGGTACAATAAGCCAGGTTACACTGATTGCAATTGTTAGGTAAAGTCCCTCTTGCAATCCTCTAGGAATTTTATTCTTGCTAGAAATAAATACCCCAGTTCCTTAGTTTGCTACTTTGCTAGTGAGATCAGAGAAGCCTCGTAGGTTTAAAAAAAAAAAAAAAAAATTATATATATGTGTGTGTGTGTGTTTTCAGTGGTTTTAAGGGGCCAGGACATATTCTTAAAGTAAAATAGGAGAATAATTTTAGAGAATAATTAAATACCAGCCCATTCTTTCTTAGTTCTTTGTTGCCATGTGAAATCAATCAACTTCAAAGCAATCTCTGTTTCCACTCATACTAATAATTCTCCTTCTGGTTTATTTTTTTGTAGGAGGTATATCGAATTCCAAAGAAAAGTCAAACTGAAAAGGAGAACACAAGTAGGTATTTGGAAATACTGTGTACATGGTTTTACAGATATTCTTTTGATATATGCAGAGGTAACTAATGAGAACTTTAGCTTTTTTGTTTTTGAAACCAGAGAATACATAAAATTAGATACATGAAATATTTGGTATAAAAGTTTGAGAACTTATACTTTTATTCTTGATTAATGCTATTTTGTCAAAAGAAATATCTCTTATACTGCCTATGTTGTTGCTTTCCTTAAAGTCATAGTCTTTAGTGGCCTTTCTTCTATGTGTTACTCTATAGCAGGCATTCTTTTTTTTTGTTTGTTTTTGAGACAGTCTCACTATGTTACCCTTGGTAGAGTGCTGTGGCATCATAGCTCACAGCAACCTCAAACTTGTGGGCTTAAGCAATTCTCTCGCCTCAGTCTCCCAAGTAGCTGGGACTGCAGATGCCTGCCACAATGCCTGGCTATTTTTTTTGTTGTTCTTGCGGTTGTCGTCGTTTTAGTTGGCCCGGGCTGGGTTTGAACTCGCCACCCTTGGTGTTTGTGGTCGGCACCCTGCCAACTGAGCTACGGGTGCTGCCATTCTTTTTTTCTTAAGAGCAGATTTTTTTTTTTTTAAAGCCTGTACTCCTAAGATGTCTGTCTTTACCTCTAAATGTTTATATGCAAAATTCTATGTGTACACAATCAACTCTGAACAGCATACAGAGTAGGAATGCCACATCCCTGTGCAGTCAAAAATCCACATACAACTTTTTGATGAACCTTTTGATAACATAAATGGTTAATTATCACATATTTTGTGTGTTATGTGCACTATGTACTATATTCTTAACAATAAGCTAGAGAAAAGAAAATGTTAAGAAAATCAGAAGGAAAAAAAATTTATTTACTGTTTACTAAGTGTAGGTAATCATCATAAGGGTCTTCGTCATCTTCACATTGAGTGGAACAAGGAAGTGGGGGGAGTCTTGATGTCTCAGGGGTGGCAGAGATGGAAGAAAATTGGCATATAAGGAGACTATGTTGTTCAAACCTGTGGTGTTCAAGGTTTGACCGTGTTTGCTCTTCTGGTGAAAGTTCAGACTTTCATTAGATTCTTAAGCAGTGAGCAGCCCCTGATAGAGTTAAGAATCATTATTATAGAACAGGTAACGGGGACAACATGGGATTTGATTTCTGGGCTTTCTCACTTAGTTATGTTTCCTGCAAATTTTAAGAGTTAAAGGAATGGGACTGATTATGGAGGCAGTTGTTTCTTGAGCCTGTCCAGCGCTGACCCAATATAAATACAGTGATGAAATTAATGTGATTTTTTTTTTTTTTTTTTGTCCTCTTATTTTTGGTGTAGATAGCTTTTGATAGTCTTAAATAGTCTTCTTGGTTAAAGATCTGTGAGATATCTTTTGTGCCATTGTTGTATCTTTTGGATATTTTTAATTCCCCTAGTTTAGTTTTTTATAGCCACATATTTTGCGGAAAGTTCTTTTTGTAAGATAAAAGGCAGGGCTCGGTAGTAATGGTTGGCAAAACCAGCAGCACCATTATAAAGTTGATTATTAGAAGTTAGCTCTCTGAGATCATTGAGTTGAAACCATTAGCAATGTAAGCATAGAAAGCTGAAATACTTATGAGGATTTCTCCAGTATTTTGCAATATCTAAAGATTGGTTTGGCCCTCCAGGACATGTGGATGATGATCTGTAATGATCCACTATGATCTTTTCAGGGAGTAGCCCTTTGTGTGCCAATTTTAGTTTCTCCCTCATTTGTGGAACCCTTCATCTCAATCTCAGATTTTTAGAATAAGGAAATGCTTATAATTCAAACTCAGCTTCTCCTTCTTAATATCTAGCAATTAAAGCTTAGAAGTTTTAAAATTCAGGAGGGTTTTATGATACTTCAAGATATATATAGTGTTTAGCTTTACCCTCACTTTATAATATTAGGAAATGAGCCTAAATAAATGGAATGTCTTTTCTGCCTCACATATTCTAAAATATAGAATCCAAATATGATCTGTTGGTGTCATTCCTTTTTAGTTTTACCAGGACATAGTGAAGAAATAACCATATTTTAAGGAAATTCACACCAGGGCAAGAAACTTGGCTTGGCAGGAAGAAACAGAATAGTCATGAGAAGATCCAGGTGAAACTGGATAATGATACCTTACAGAAGGATGTAGTGCTAATACCTTGTAAGCAGGAACAGTTAACTTAATTGTACAGCATTTTCTACCATCAAATGGTATAAATGATTCCTCATAGCTTCTCCCTGACAAACGCTCACATGGCTGTAGATAAATAACTGTTTTGCAGCTGGGCATGGTAGCTTGCATCTGTAATCCTGGTATTCTGGGAGACCAAGACTGGCTGATCGCCTAAGGCAGTGGTTCTCAACCTTCCTAATGCCACTGATGTATGTTCATTGTTACAAAGGGGTGGCAACCCACAGGTTGAGAACCATTGGCCTAAGCTTAGGAGTATAAGGCCAGCCTAAGCAAGAGCAAGACCTTGTCTCTACTTAAAACAGAAAACTGGGCGGCACCTGTGGCTCAGTGAGTGGGGCGCTGGCCCCGTGTACTGAGGGTGGTGGGTTTGAACCCAGCCCCGGCCAAACTGCAACAACAATAACAAAAAATAGCTGGGCGTTGTGGCAGGTGCCTGTAGTCCCAGCTACTTGGGAAGCTGAGGCCAGAGAATCACCTAAGCCTAAGAGCTAGAGATTGCTGTGAGCTGTGACACCACATTACTCTACCGAGGGTGGCAGAGTGAGACTCTGTCTCTAAAAAATAAATAAGTAAAAACAATAAATAAATAAAACAGAATGACTAGCTGGGTGTTGTGGCAGGTGCCTGTAGTCCCAGCTACTCAGGAGGTTGCAGCAAGAGTATTGCTTGAGCCCAAGAGTTTGAGTTTGCTGTGAGCTGATACCACGGCTCTCCCCAGGGTATCTGAGTGAGACTCTGTCTCAAAAAAAAAAAAAAAAAAAAAAAAAAAAAGATAACAGTGTTTTTGTTTTGTTTTGTTTTTTTAGACAGAGTCTCATTATGTCACCTGCAGTAGAGTACTGTGGCGTCACAGCTCACAACAACCTCAAACTCTTGGGCTTGAGCGATTCTCTTGCCTCAGCCTCCCAATAGTAGCTGGGACTATAGGTGCCTGTCACAGCGCCTGGCTTTTTCGTTGTTATTGTTGTCGTTGCTTAGCAGGCCCTGGGTATGTTCGAACCCACCAGCTCTGGTGCATGTGGCTGGCACCCTAACCACTGAGCTACAGGCACTGAGCCAGTATAATAACAGTTTTATAAATAAGTATTTTGCAAATACATGGGGGATTTGGACAACCAAAAAGAGAACTGTGAGAATGGCTTGTGCAAACCTAATCCTGCTTAGGGTGGGGGAAACAAATCTTTCTGAGATTGTTTCCAACATTTTTCTGAGGTAAGAAAAAGAAAAGTGGGTGAGTGCTATGAGAGATTTTAACAGAAATTCTCTCCTCAGAAATAGAACAGTACTGACATAGAAAGCAACAGTATATTATGGCAATTTTTATTGAAATGTTCATTGGTGAGAAGGCATGATCAGTGAAAAGCACTACTTAGGGCAGCTTTTGGGAGCAATGGCAGTAAAATGGGTTAAGTGTAGACAGTGTGATTAAGAACCATTTTAGGTAAAAAGAGACACTGAATGAAGGTTAATAGTAATACTATCTTTGAATATGAAGCTGGCATTCTGTTTGTGAACATGTAGATCTCTGGCTTTGTTAACTTCCTAACTTAACCACCTATGTTAAAAATACTATCTTTCTGGCTCGGCGCCTGTGGCTCAAGCGGCTAAGGGGCCAGCTCACAATGAAGGTTAGTAGTAATACTATCTTTAAATATGAAGCTGGCATTCTGTTTGTGAACATGTAAGTCTCTGGCTTTGTTAACTTCCCAACTTACCACCTATGTTAAAAATACTATCTTTTTGGCTCAGCGCCCGTGGCTCAAGTGGCTAAGACGCCAGCCACATACCCCTGAGCTGGCGGTTCGAATCCAGCTGGACCAACCAAACAACAATGACGGCTGCAACCAAAAAATAGCTGGGCATTGTGGCAGGCAGCTGCCTGTGGGAGGCTGAGACAGGAGAATCGCTTGAGCCCAGGAGTTGGAGGTTGCCGTGAGCTGTGATGCAATGGCACTCTACCCAGGGTGACAGTTTGAGGCTCTGTCTTTAAAAAAAAAAAACAACAAAACTTTCCTTTTTTAGTTGTGCTGTTGACTGTTGCACAGTTTTGCACAACATGGGTTTTTTTGTTGTTTGGTGTGGTGGTGTTTCTGAGACAGAGTCTCCAGCTATCACCCTTAAGAGAGTGCCATGGCATCATAGCTCGTAGCAACCTCCAACTCAGACTCAAGCGAGCCTGTTGCCTCAGTTTTTCTATTTTGAGTAGAGATGGGGCCTCACTTTTGCTCAGGTTGTTCTCAAACTCATGAGCTCTAGCAATCCACCCTCCGCGACCTCCCAAAGTGCGAGGATTATACCTATGCGCCACTGTGCCTAGCCTCTTTTTTTTTTTTCTAAGGCAGAGTCTCACTCTGTCACTCTGAGTAGAGTGCTGTGGCGTCATCGTAGCTCACACAACCTTAAACTGGGCTCAAGTCGTATTCTTGCTCAACCTCCTAAATAGCCCACCACAATGCCCAGCTAGTTTTTTGTTTGTATTTTTCTTGAGACAATCTCGTTGTGTCACTCTCAGTAGAGTGCTGTGGCGTCACAGCTCACAGCAATCTCAAACTCTTGGGCTTAAGTGATTCTTTTGCATCAGCCTCCCGAGTAGCTGGGACTATAGACTCTTGCCACAGTGCCCACCTATTTTTGTTGTTGTTTTAGCAGGCCTGGGCGGGGTTCAAACGCACTAGCCCTGGTGCATGTGGCTGGCACCCTAACCACTGAACAACGGGCACCAAACCCCAGCTATTTTTTCTATTTTTTTTACTCATTTTTCTATTTTCAATAGAAATGAGGTTTTGCTCTTGCCCAGGCTGATCTCAATTTCCTGGGCTCAAGCAATCCACCTGCCTTGGCCTATAAAGTGCTGGGATTACAGGCATGAGCCACTGCACCTGGCCTACAACATGGGTTTTCCCTGCACAGGTCCACATATACTGCGGCTTTTTTTTTTCACCCAGAAGCAGCTTGAATATACAGTATTTCTGGGATATGAAACCTCTGTGTAAAGAAGGCCAACTCTTTGTATGAGCAGGTTCCACAGGGCCAACTGCAGGACTTGTTTGCACAGGTTTTGATGTGTTGGGGGGACTCGTAAAACAGGTTCAGGCCCCTGTTTAGACCAAGGGACAATTGTAGTTCATAAAAAGTTGCCTAACAAGTTTTTGTTTGTTTTTGTTTTTAAGATTTAAGAGGCTTTTCCCATTGAAGTTTTTATGCTTAGCATGTCAGGGTCCTTTTCTACATACAAATCATAAATACAGAGAGTTACAGGAGCAGTTGAAAAAGTTTACATTTTGAACTGGCAAATTGCCTTGCTTAATTAAGGTAACAGGAATATCTTGCATGTATTTGCACACAAGGCTTGAACTGAGTTTTGGTGGGAAAGAGAATAATAGGCATTTTGTAGAAGAGACTTTTAGTAAACAGAATGAATATACATGCAAGACCTTATGTCTCATTCAAATTCAGGGCTGGGTAGATGAGAGAAGAGTACATAGATCTGTTTGTTAGATAGAAAATTTATTTTATAGTTGATATACCAGCATGATGGAGAAAAGTCTACCAAGTAAACTTTTTACAAACCTTTTTTTCTTAGTAACTGAACGAGGAAGGGATGCTGTTGGCTTCAGAGATCAAACAGCTGCCCCAAAGACTCCTAACAGGTCAAGAGAAAGAGACCCAGACAAGCAAAGTCAAAATAAAGAGAAAAGGAAACGAAGGGGCTCCCTCTCACCACCTGCTTCGGCCTATGAGCGGGGAACAAAAAGGCCAGATGATAGGTAAGTATTCTGTGTGAGTTATTTTATTTAATTAATTTTTTTTTTTAAAGGTAGGTAATAAGTACCCAAGTCACATACTTCTAATTTTGGACACCAAAGACTTTTATAGTTAGTATCTTATCTTGATCAGATAAATCTTAAGACAGATTCTGTTTTGATGGTAATGAATGTGAAGGTGATTTGATTTTTAGTGCACGTAGTTTCTATTTGATAACATTTAGATGCTATATGAGGAGTTAAAGATGTGTTTTTTAAGGGGCAACGGGTCAGAATTTTGTTTTTTAGCGAATCTTATGTATGTGTGAGAGAGAGACAAAGACAGACAGGGTCTTGCTCTGTTGCCCAGGCTTGTAGAATGCAATGGCATGATCATAGCTCATAGCAAACTGTAGGGCTCAAACAATCCTCCCACCTTAGCCTCACAAGTAGCTAGGACTATATGCATGTGTTACCTCACTTTTAAAATTGTTTTTTAGAGATGGGTTCACACTATGTCACCCAGGCTGATCTCAAGCTCCTGGCCTCAAAGATCCTATTGTCTTAGCCTCCTCAAATGCTGACATTATTATGAATCTTGTACCATACTGATCAAAATGCTTATTTTTAAAAATCTGATTAAGAGACTCTCTGTCTTGCTGGTAGGAAAAAAATAAACTATATAATCATCTATCCAGTAGGACTAGAAAATATTTATTCCCAAGAAGTGGTTTAGTTTTGTTTTGTTTCAAGACGGAGTCTTGCTCTGTCAGCCCAGCTAGAGTATAGTGGAATGATCATAACTCACTGTAACCTCAAACTCCTCAAGAGATTCTCCTGCCTCAGCCTCATGAGTGGCTGGGACTGTAGGTGCACACCACTACTCCTCGCTAATTTTTCTGTCTTTTTATAAAGATGGGGATCTCCCTCTTGCTCAGGCTGGACTCAAGCTCCTGCCCTCAAATGGTCCTCCTGCCTTGGTTTCAGAGTATTAGGATTATCGGCATGAGCCACTGTGCCTGGCCCAGAGAATTTCTTTTTAAATTAAATTTTCTTTCAAAAATATTAAGGTACAGGGCCGGGTGGGGTGGCTAATGCCTATAGTCCTAGCACAATGGGAGGCTTAGGCAGATTTGCTTGAATTCACGGGTTCAAGACCAGCCTGAGCAAGAGCAAGACCCCACCTCTAAAAAAAGCTGATGATCCAAGAAGTTGCTAAAAAATTCATATAGGAATTTGGGGTGGCAGATTTCTAAGCAACAAGTATTTTGAGAAATTTAAAATACAACATGAGATCTCCCAGAAAGTCTGTGTGTTTGAATCCAGTGAAGTTCTAGTAAAAGTTGTGGAATAATTCATCAAAAAGTTCCTGGACTTTGCCAGAAGTTTTAATGATGACTTTTTTTTTTAATGACATTTTTAACATTGACAAGTGTGGACTTTTTTTCAAGGTAATGGCTGATGGAAGCTCCATCATGAAGAGTAGCAAATGTAAGAGCAGAAAACTTTGCAAAAGAACATTTCACAGTTATGCTTTGCTCTAGTTGAACTAGAGAGAAACTAAAGCCCTTGGTGATTGGTAAATCAGTAGAGCCACACACATTCAAGAACCTGAAGCCCAAAGACCTGTTTGTCACTGGGAGATCAAATGCATGTGGATGACTAGTGCCCTATTTGAGGATTGGGTAAGGGGTATCGACTAAGAAATGAAGAAGAAAATGATCGGTTCTATTGACAATAGTCAGTTGTCCTGGCCACTGGCAAGTGAATCATCTCAGAAATGTGAAACTGAAATTTCTGCCTCCAAACATGACTTCAAAAATCTAATCTCTTGACCAAGGCACCATCAAAACATTTAATGGCCTTGGCACCTGTAGCTCAGCAGCTAGGGTACTAGCCATATACACGGGAGCTGGTGAGTTTGAATCCAGACCAGGCCTGCCAAACAATGAAAACTAGAACCAAAAAATAACTGGGCGTTGTGGCGGGTGCCTGTAATCCCAGCAACTTGGAAGGCTGAGGCAAGAGAATCGCTTAAGCCCAAGAGTTTGAGGTTGCTGTGAGCTGTGATGCTGCGGGACTCTACCCAGGGCAACACAGTGAGACTCTGTCTCAACAAACAGACAAAAAAATTTTTTTTAAATACACTACCTTTCTCAATTCCTGCAGTGTGTCATTTCTACAATACAAACCTGAAGTCTGCCTGTGGAAGCAGGTTCATCTGCTAGATCTGATAATGTTCTGGATGTAGTCCTATGGGTCAGTTCTGCTGGGAAAAAATTTAACCAGAAATAATACATGTTTCAAGAAATTTGGATTTGTCATAACAAAAGAGCCCAATATTTAGGCCCCATCAGTCTATCTTCCATAGCAGAATTCAAAAGATTAGATGTTGAAGGTTTTGTTATAATAATGGCTGATGAGGTGGCAACCTGTATCAAACCTGACCCAAAAGCAATTTTCCAAGTGATAATGACCAAAATACAGACTAGTATAAAAGTGTATGAATAAGAAAAAAGAAGTGGAAGAAGCAAGTAAGGATGACACAGAAATTGCAGAGACTCCAACTAAAGAAGAGGATGTCAGGCATCTGATAATGCAGTTGAAGTCATTTGCTGTGGAAAAATGCTCGGGCATGCTGCGTAGTGTAGCCAGCATTGAAAAAGCATTTTTTCACTTAGTTTGTAAAAAGAATGAGAAACAAACAAGATTGACTTCTTTTTGGGAAAAAAATTGTTAAACCATGAGAAAATAGTAAATGTATTGATTTTGTCTAATACTATGTATGTGATTTTGCCGTATTTTGATTATGTATAATTTCTTATGACATTCTCTAATAAAAGCTATACAAGAAAGTAATGTACATATCAGTATGGTAGCCCTTTCTTACTTCGACTACCTCCTTATGTTGACCGGTTTGTTACAGTCCTTTGGGTAATCAACTTACAGAGGTTCTACTGTATATCTACACAAACTGGTTTATTTAGTTCAACTGTGTTACACATGTGTACCAGTTTTTTAATTCTCCTTTTGTCAGACCTCCTTTAAAAGGGTTCTTTAGTGTTTATAGTTTTTACACTTTTTTTTTTTTTTTTTTTGAGGCAGAGTCTCACTATTTTACCCGTGGTCGAGTGCCATGGTGTCACAGGTCACAAACCGCAAACTCTTGGTCTTAAGCAATTCTCTTGCCTCAGCCTCCCAAGTAGCTGGGACTACAGCTACAATGATGGACATTTTGTTGTTGTTGTTGCTGTAGTTGTCCTTGTTTTACAGGCCTGGGACGGGTTCCAACTCACCAGCTCAGGTGTATGTGGCCGGCACCCTAACCACTGAGCTACGGATGCTGAGCTCGCACCTGTTTATTTGAGCATCTTTCATTCACCAGGCTGTACATGGGCCTACTCTGTTTCAGATGTTCCTACAACTCTTGGAGTTAATATTATTCACTCCATTTGATTTATTTTAAAATGCAAAAATTTTATTTATAAAATTGCAAATTCAGTAGAAAACAAACCTTGCTAATAGAAAATGTTTTAAGTTCAATTTCTCTCTTCTGTTCAGAACATTACTACTAGATGAAAATCCGTTCTGCATCCCTCAAGCAGCCACACTTATGAAAGGGACAGCTGCTATACTGGAATATCTGAGAGACTGGATTCCTATTTAAGTTGGAGTCATTTCTTAATGCTGGTCATGTTGATTCTTTTTTTTATATATATATTGTTAAATTATAGCTGTGTACATTAGTGCAATCGCCTGTACCCATTCTAAGATGCACCATAGATGTGGCCCTACCCATTACCCTCCCTCCACCAAAACCTCCCCCCTCCCTTCACCTTCCTTGGCCCTTTCCCCATAGTCTTGTGCTATAGTTGGGTTATAGCCTTCATGTGAAAGCTATAATTTAGCTTCATAGTAGGGCTGAGTACATTGGATACTTTTTCTTCCATTCCTGAGATACTTTGCTAAGAAGAA